>LR990987.1:35463416-35467487 GCA_905163435.1 Mamestra brassicae
CGCGTCTGTTCGAGGTGTCGGGACCCTCGGGCAGCGAGAAGGCGGACATCCTGGCCGCCAAACTGAGGGAGGTCCTCAAGGATGAGGACGTCCGAGTGTCCAGGCCCGTAAAGACCGCCGATTTGCGCGTCGATGGCCTGGACGACTCGACGACCCCGGAGGAGGTCGTGGCGGCCGTCGCTCGAAGCGGTGGATGTCCGCCGGGTGACGTGCGGGCGGGCGAGATTCGCGCCGACGCTGCCGGGCTCGGCACCATAACGGTGAAGTGCCCGGTAGCGGCGGCGAATAAAATAGCCGTCAGCGGACGGCTATTGGTGGGGTGGGTTGCAGCACGCGTGAAGCTGCTGCAACCCAGGGCTATGCGGTGCTACCGCTGCCTTGACGTTGGGCACGTCAGGGCACGTTGCGCCGCCGCAACTGACCGCAGCGAGCAATGCTATCGCTGCGGTAAGCCCGGCCACAAGGCGGCAGCGTGCTCCGCGACGCCAAACTGCAGCCTCTGCACGGATGCAGGGAGGCCCGCGGGGCACGTCGTCGGCAGAAAGGCCTGCCCGCCCGCCCCAAAAAAGGGCAACATGAAGGGGACAACCAAGGCTGTCGGGGGCCCTTTACACCCCCCTCAGCCTGGTTGCTCTTCGGCCGACTCCCGGCCTAAGAATGGTGCCGAGGGAATGGATTGTGCGTAATGGCACAATTCCATTTCCTCCAGGGCAATATCAACCACTCTGCCAGGGCTCAGGATCTCTTACTCCAGAGCATGGCAGAGTGGTCGATCCATGTGGCTGTGGTCGCCGAGCCGTATTACGTCCCCCCCCGAGATGATTGGGTGGGTGACCTGGACGGCTCGGTGGCCATCATCGGCGGGGCTCTTGTCGACCCGTCCCGAGGTCACGGCTGGGTGGCCGCCCTCGCGGACGGCGTTGGCATTGTTGGGGCGTATTTCTCGCCCAACAAGAGCCTCGCCGACTTCGAGAGCTTCCTTGTCGAGTTGGGTGCCGTCGTGAACCGGTACCACCCTCGCCCGGTGCTGCTGCTCGGGGATCTCAACGCCAAGTCTGCGGCGTGGGGATCCCCGGTCACCGATGTCAAGGGCGAGGCGTTGGAGGAGTGGGCGGTCACGACCGGCTTGGCCGTCCTGAATCGGGGCACGGTCTACACGTGCGTGCGACGGCGGGGTGGTTCTATAGTGGACGTTTCGTTCGCTAGCCCCGCTGTCGCAAGCCGTGTCCGCGATTGGCGTGTCGCCGTGGAGGTGGAGACGTTGTCGGATCACAGATATATCCGTTTCAACGTCTCCCCCCAGACCGCGGGCGGCCGCAATCCAACGGCCCCGCGAACGGACGGTCCGCGTTGGGCGCGAAAGCGCCTCGACAGGGAGCTACTCGAGGAGGCCGCTATTGTGCAGGCCTGGATCCGGGAGTCGGCAACGACCGGACCCGTCGACGTCGAAGAGGAGGCGCAGTGGTTCCACGGGGCGATGACGCAAATTTGCGATGCGTCAATGCCCCGGGTTCGCACACAACCCAGAAGGCGCCAGGTGTACTGGTGGTCCGCCGAGATCGCGCAGTTGCGCGACTCGTGCGTGGAGGTCAGGCGCCAGTACACCCGATACCGGAGAAGACGTCGTCGGGTCCCTGACGAAGAAGCCGCGCGGTATGAGGTGTACCGCGCGGCTAAGAAGGCTCTGTGGCTGGCCATCGGCGAGGCGAAGACGCGAGCCAGGGAGGAGATGTTGGAGACTCTAAACGGGGATCCGTGGGGGCGTCCTTATCGCTCGGTCCGAGGTAAGCTCGGACCATGGGCGCCCCCGCTTACGGAGAGTCTCCAACCCGAGCTGCTGGAGGACGTGGTAGCAGCCCTCTTCCCGGCACGAGCGGAGCACGCTCCGCCGCCGATGGCTCTGCCCACAGCCGCAGAGCCCGAAGAGGACGCCAGCGTCCCAGAGGTGACACAACCAGAGTTGAGGGCGGCCGTGACACGGCTCCGGGCGAAGAACACTGCCCCGGGGCCCGATGGAATTCACGGCTGCGCGTTGGCCCTAGCTCTGAAGGAGCTGGAGCCCCGACTGAGAGGACTCTACTCGGCGTGCCTTGAGCAGGGCCAGTTTCCCGCTCAGTGGAAATCTGGTCGTCTGGTCCTGCTCAGGAAAGCGGGGCGCCCTGCGGACTCGCCATCCGCGTACCGGCCCATAGTGCTGCTCGACGAGGTGGGAAAGCTGTTTGAGCGGATAGTCTCAGCCCGCCTCGTCGGCCACTTGTGCGGAGAGGGGCCGGACCTGGCCGAATGCCAGTACGGCTTTCGGCAAGGGCGCTCCACTGTGACGGCGATATCCCGAGTGAGAGTCCTGGCGGAGGAAGCGGTGTCGCGGGGCGGTGTGTTGTTGGCGGTGTCCTTGGACATCTCCAACGCCTTCAACACCCTGCCCTGGAGTTGCATTCGGGAGGCACTGCGATACCATCGAGTGCCTTCCTACCTCCGCCGCGTCGTCGGGGCTTATTTGGCGGAAAGGTGTGTCACCTATCTGGGACGCGATGGCAGATGCCAGCGACCTATGTCGTGCGGTGTTCCACAGGGTTCGGTCTTGGGCCCGCTCCTGTGGAACATCGGGTACGACTGGGTGCTGAGGGGCGAGCTCCGGCCGGGAGTGCAGCTGGTGTGTTACGCTGACGACACACTGGTCACTGCCCGGGGGAGCTCGCACAGGGAGGCAGCGTTGCTGGCGACGGCTGCGGTCTCACAGGTGGTGAGCCGCATACGGCGCCTCGGCCTGGAGGTGGCCCTCAACAAGTCGGAGGCCATCGTTTTCCATGGCCCCCGGCGAGCGCCGCCGCCGGGATCGCACATTGTGGTCGGGGGGGCCCGTATCGCTGTCGAGTCCACCATGAAGTACCTGGGATTGGTGCTCGACAGCCGGTGGGATTTCGGCCCCCACTTCCGGCGGCTGGCGCCCAAGTTGTTGGGCGCGGCGGGGGCGCTGTCAACGCTGCTTCCCAATCTGGGGGACCCGAGCACCGCCTGTAGGCGGTTGTACGTGGGGATCGTGCGATCGATGGCCCTATATGGGGCCCCGATCTGGGCGGCTGACCTGACGGCCAGCACCATCACTGTTCTGCGGAAGCCGCAGAGGGTGATGGCCGTCAGAGTCATCAGGGGATATCGCACGATCTCCTACGAGGCGGCTTGCGCACTGGCCGGATCTCCACCGTGGGACCTGGAGGCGAAAGTGCTCGCGTCACTACACAGGTGGCGCGAGGACGCGCGGGCGCGCGGCGAGCGACTGACGCAGCGACACCTGGAGTTGCGTCGGTCGCAGCTGCGCGAGGTCCTGGTGGCGGAATGGCGGGACAGGCTTTCGAGCCCTTCCGCCGGCCTCATCACCATCGAGGCCATCCGGCCAGTGCTCGACCTGTGGCTCGGGAGAAGGCACGGCTCTCTGACGTTTCGTGCGACGCAGGTCCTCTCGGGGCATGGCTGCTTCGGGAGGTTCTTGTGTCGCATAGGCAGGGAGCCGGACGCTCGATGCCACCACTGCGTCGACTGTCGGGAGGACACGGCACGGCATACGCTGGCAGAGTGTGCAGCTTGGGAGGAGCCGCGCCGTGCCCTCATCTCTGTTGTAGGCGGTGACCTCTCACTGCCGGCCGTAGTCCATGCTATGGTCGGCGGTGAGGAGTCCTGGGACGCGGTGGTCTCCTTCTGCGAGACAGTTATCGCGCAGAAGGAGGCTGCGGAAAGGGAGAGGGAGATCACAACCGCTCTCCCTGCCCGCAGCAGGCGCATCGGGCGTCGGAGGAGGGCATACGCTGCCCTCTTCCGGCCCCCCTAACTGGGTCCAGGGGCGGCGGACTTGGGGATGTCCGTCGCCCCCCACTCATCCGGACCCGAGGTGGCGGCGCGTGGTGTTCCCGTGCGCCCCTCTTTGACGTAGCGAGGGGAGTCAAACACCTCACTCCCCTCGCCGACGTGAGGTGGCCCGCAGAGGCGGGCCGGCACCAGCCGGGGATTGCGGATGTCGCATACGTTCCCGCGATCCCCGGCGTAGGTGGAAGATGGAACACCGGGGTGGTTTTA
>CAJHZQ010000003.1:0-77670 GCA_905163435.1 Mamestra brassicae
ACCTAACCTAACCTAACCTAACCTAACCTAACCTAACCTAACCTAACCTAACCTAACCTAACCTAACCTAACCTAACCTAACCTAACCTAACCTAACCTAACCTAACCTAACCTAACCTAACCTAACCTAACCTAACCTAACCTAACCTAACCTAACCTAACCTAACCTAACCTAACCTAACCTAACCTAACCTAACCTAACCTAACCTAACCTAACCTAACCTAACCTAACCTAACCTAACCTAACCTAACCTAACCCAGTAGGACATAGAGGGAGCCTTCGATAGCGCGTGGTGGCCCGCTATAAGATGCAGACTAGCTGAGACCAAATGCCCAAAAAACATACGTAGAGTTCTGGATAGTTACCTGTCAAACCGAAGAGTCCAGGTTAGGTATGCGGAAGCAGAATTTTCGAAAACGACCACTAAGGGATGCGTCCAGGGCTCCATAGGAGGACCCACCTTTTGGAACATGCTTCTGAACCCGCTGCTCAACAATTTGGAAGCGAGAGGTGACTACTGTCAGGCATTTGCGGACGACATTGTTCTGGTTTTCTCCGGTGAGACTGCACTTGAGGTCCAGAGACAGGCTAATGCGGCCCTAAGGCATGTCCAGGAGTGGGGTGAAGTGAATAAGCTTAAGTTCGCGCCTCAAAAAACAAAGGCAATGGTTATCACAAACAAGCTTAAGCACGACACACCACTTCTGAACATGGCGGGCGTCGACATAGCCATGTCGAAGGAGATAAAAATACTTGGGTTGACTATTGATAACAAGCTGACGTTTAACACACACGTGGCAAACGTCTGTCGCAAGGCATTGAATGTCTATAAACAACTGGCGAAGGCAGCCAAGGTGCAGTGGGGGATCTCGCCGGAGATAACCAGAACAATATACGTCGCAGTGGTGGAGCCTATTATTATGTACGCAGCAAGTGCTTGGGCTCCAGCGGCGGAGAAAATAGGGACGCGGAGGCATCTGAATGAGGTTCAACGCGGTTTTGTTCAAAAGATTATTAAGTCGTACAGGAACACTTCATTGAACGCGGCATTACTGCTCTCGGGGATGCTTCCATTGGACCTTAGGATCAAGGAAGCAGCCTCTCTTTATGAAATAAAAAAAAGGACACTCCCTGAGAGTAGTTGGCGATAGAAGAGTGGAGAAGCCAACACCATTCACACACACACCACACCCAGTCGCCCAAAAGACCATCGAATTTAAATTGGTGATGAACGATGCAGAACTGGCCCAGCAAGAGGAAGCAAACTTTAAAATTTACACAGACGGCAGCAAAATTGACGATAAAGTCGGTGCGGCGATATCCTTATGGGATGGTGCCGCAGAGACCAAGAACAAAAAGCTCAAACTGGAGCAGTTCTGCACCGTTTACCAAGCGGAATTACTGGCGCTGGTGAAGGCTACTGAAATGGTGATAGGAAGATCCGGTGGAAGCTTCAACGTCTACAGCGACTCTAGGTCGGCCCTTGAGGCGGTCACACGCGGTGTTTCCCTACATCCCCTGGTGGTTGCGATAAGGCAAAATATCCTGAAAATTTCAGAACAGAACAAAATTATTCGATTATTTTGGATTAAAGCACACGTGGGGCTGGAGGGAAATGAGAGAGCCGACGAATTGGCAAAAGAGGCAGCTATGAAATTGAAGACAAAGCCGGATTATGATAGATGCCCGGTATCCTTCATCAAGCGACAGATCCGCGAGGACACACTGGAGGAATGGCAACGTAGATACACTTCAGGAACTACCGCATCAACCACGAAAATGTTTTTCCCCGATGCCCTTAAGGCTTACACATTAATAAAAAAGTTACCGCTCAATCCACTATTGGTACAAGTTTTAACGGGGCACGGCGGATTCTCCGAGTACTTGAATAGATTCAAGCGCAAGGAGAGTCCGGCGTGCCCTTGTGATACTGGCAAAAACGAAAATATAGAGCATTTGTTAGTAGAGTGCCCAATGTATGCAAATCTAAGACTCAACCTTGAAATGAAAATTGATAAAAATTTAAAAACTCAACTCATAGCAGAAATAATAGCAAGTAAAGATATGAGGGGTGATTTTATAGAGTTTTGCGAAATTATTGCCAAAACAGTAATTGAACGTAACAAAACATAGCACATATAGGTATAACTAATTATATAATGTAATATATAAAAATAGTTAACCACACCAACGTAGTCCAATTTAAATGAACAGTGTATATATAACGTAAGACAGAAAACACCGTAAATATAAGCAAAATGTAGTAGATATAAGCAATATCTGTAATAGATATATTAAGTGAAAAAAAAAAAAAAAAAAAAAAAAATTGCATGTGAAGCACCAAGCAAGAACTGTGAATTTTGTGTAATCAAACAAAAAGAACTTAGAATGTAGAGATAGTTTAAGGACAGGGCCCTCATTGAATCTGTAATCGAAAAATAATACGATAGAGCATGAGCATTGGTTTCTCCAAGCCAGTGGTAAAAGTGTAAGGCAGGAGCGGGTTTTAGCCGGTAAGAGTCCGGCACTGCCTCGACCTTTTCACCTTGTGAGGAAGTCGAGGCGTCCATGAGGATTTCCCCTCCTGCCACTTAAAAAAAAAAAAAAAAAAAAAAAAAAAAAAAAAAAAAAAAAAAAAAAAAAAAAAAAAAAAAAAAAAAAAAAAAACCTAACCCAGTACCCCCCCAGCTCTCGTGGCGGTCGGATCGTTTTTGGAGTCGCTCCGCGGTTAAAAAATCGAAAAAGTGGTAAAAAGTGCTCGTATTTCAATAAATTAAGTGTTGGTGTGTAGAGAAAAGTGGCCTCCACACCCTCAGTGAAATTCACAACCCGGATTGCAGTGCTGTGCATTGAAAAAGCTGAAAAACCTAATGTTTATAGGTTAAGTTAGAAAACAAAAACTTAAATCGCAAACGCTGCCAAAACAAGAGCGACGACCCCCCCTTTTTATTCAAGAAAAAGGAGGGGGCTTCCCCCGCACACCACCTGGACGACCCAGAAAATTCAGAAATCCAAGCCGCTCGGAGTTATTCTGAAAAAACCAAAAACACGTGGTGCTGAAAACTTCGAAGACGCAGAGCCAGACGTCTGAAACTTTGCAGCCATCATCACTATCGACGATTTAGACAGGTGCCGCAAGTATTTTTGTCATATCTATAAAACCTGATTTTTAAGAAGACTTAGAAAACTCAAAGTTTGGACTTAAATATCTTCGGATGTAATCAAGATTCGCAAGATTTTCTACTGCAGTCCTTGGCGCGCTTATTTGTGGAACAGAGACCTTTAATTTTAGATTTTTTAGTGTAGTAGTTTTTTAATTATAAGGAATTTTAACAAAATTTTACATTTTTCAAATTATTTCCATCGTGTTATATGTTTTTTAGAAATTTGTTTATGTAACCGTGTAGCGCAAAATTTTCCCGATTTTTAGACGATTTTTTCAAAATTTTTCACCCAGTGGATCGGAAGTTATTTAATTTAATAGAGTTTTTGTTGATTTAATTGTAAATAATAGGAAATAACCAATTTTGACAACGGGACTGGGTTCAACAAGTCAATTGTGACCCATATAAGCCCAAACACGGGCCCTGTAACTCTCCAATTGAGAATTTGACTCAAATTCACCATCTTGGTTTTTCAGGTTTTAAATTTTGACTGGCTGTATCTCGGGAGCCGCTGGGCCTAGGACTCTCATTTTTTCGATGTTAAATGTAGTTTTTTGTATATTTTAGCAAGGGTGCAATTTCAGGATTTTTCAGGCTGAAAAATTTTTTGTCGCTGAAACTGCTTTCAGGGGATACCCAGAGTGACGCCGAGCTGTACATCCAAAACCCGGACTTTCTCCGACAAAGGGTTCCGAAGTTACGGGCTCCTAAACTTTACTTTTGACAGTTCGGCGGCCATTTTGTTTAACTTCAAGCTGTAATAACTCCCGAGCCGAGAGTCGCAGGAAGTTGCGGTTTTCAGTTCCAAACACAGAGGCTTATTGTCTTCCTTACCCTGTGTTTTCAGGCGGTTTGGAGCTGAAAATTCTCGTGGTCCTGAAAGTGGTTTCAGCGGATAGATTAGCTCAGACGGAGGTAGGAGAGCCCAAACTTGGTGGTTCTGCGACCAGCGGTTACGGAGATATCACCTGTCAAAGATTGGCTTTGACAGTTGTGCCGCCATCTTGGGCTATCTTAAAACACCCATATCTCCGTGACGGTGCATCGTAGAGCTACGGGACTTTCACTGTTGACAATAGCAGACCGCAGACTAAGGGGTGGGGTACTTTTCAGGCGATTTTCAGGTGTCAACATTTTTTGGCCTGAAAATAGTTTCAGTGGATAGGTCTCACCGAGCCAAGTTCGGGAAGTCCAAACACGAGGGTTTTTGGGCGAGTGGTTTCGGAGAAAACCATTTGTAACCACTTGTCGACCACCATCTTGCCCAAAAAACCAGAATTTTAAATTGGAATTGCTCCGGGACCCTTTGGTGTAGATACACCGAGTTTGGTATCGTTTAAAAGGGCTCGAGGAGAGCTATCCACTGACCATAACGAATTGACTCTACATAGAGTTTCGAAAATTTACTTTTTAAAACCGACAGTCTTGACACCTGAAAGTGAAATTTTTCACTTTTTGACCTGTTCTATTGAACTGAAAGGTGACCGTGGTAACTCTACATAGAGAAACCACTAAATAACTCGCTTAAGATTTTTACGATCTTAGTGCGCCTATATTTCTTTCTATAATTATACTTTTACACCTATACACTTTTATAATTTTATATTTAAATTGACGCATACCTTCAACATGCTCGGGATGAGGACCCCACTAAAAAAGGTGGATAGTGAGAAATCACCACCAAAGCCCAGAACATCACCTCCAAGTGTACGACGCAGCGTCGGAGAATGGGAAGCTGCTCAATCTGGCAGCGCAAATTTAACACCACCCTTAAATTCTAAGACAGTTCAGGCTGGCCCTGTAAAAGTAGGACTAAAACCACAAGAGTCGCAGGAAAATAAAACTCTCCAATCGCGCACAAAATTGACAGAGGTCCACACATCACCGAAGCCGCAATACGCGGATCGGTCGACGGAAGCCAGGGCCTGCTTGAACAAGGCGAAACTACACCTGAGTAGTTCACGGAATTTAAAGACCGAAATAAAAAATGGCATCACTGAAGCGCTGGAACGACTGTTTCACCTAGTGAAAGAAGCCGAAAGGGAGACCAAAGCCAAAATCTCAGGCAGGGTGAAGGAAAACACAGAGCCTGTAGCTGCTGCTACCGACGCTACATTCTCAATCAACGTCGAAAATCACTTGTTAGCAACACAAATCGAAGAACACTCGAAGTTGCTACAAGAAAATAACAAAAGGATGGAGGAGCTGAAAGCCGCAATCGAACAACGAATGACGACATATGCGAGTGTAACTGCGACCCACAGCGGAAAGTCGAACCCGATGCGAAGTACGCTGCATTCGATCGTAGTTACCTCGAAAGACGACACCGAAACTGGGGATGAAGTACTGGACAAGATACGGAAAGCGGCGGATGCAAAAGAGGGCTGGGTTAAGGTCGAAAAAGTCAGAAAGGCTAAGGATAGGAAAATAATTATGGGATTCCAGACCAGGGAAGAAAGAAATAGGATGAAAAACAAACTAGAAATAGAGAGACAGGACCTCAATGTCGAGGAAGTGAAAAACAAGGATCCTCTACTGATCCTCAGGAGCGTCCTCTCTGTTAATTCAGATGAGGATGTCCTCAGGGCAATGAGGAATCAGAACAGGGATGTCTTTCACGACCTCGACAAAGAGGAGGACAGGGTGGAGGTAAAGTTCAGGAGAAGAACTAGGAATCCGCACACCAACCACGTTGTGGTCAGCGTCTCACCAACCATCTGGAGAAGGGCTACGGACATCGGATGCCTGCACGTGGACCTCCAGCGCGTTAGGGTTGAAGACCAAACCCCGCTGGTTCAGTGTACGCGCTGTTTGGGCTACGGGCATGGCAAAAAGTTTTGTAAGGAACCGGCCGACTTATGCAGTCACTGTGGTGGTCCGCATCTGAAGTCGGGATGTGCTGATTGGCTCGCGGGTGTTCCACCCAAATGCCAGAACTGCACAAGAGCTAAACTCGACAACGCTGACCACAACGCCTTTAACCCCGATTGCCCAACACGCCGTAAGTGGGACGTAATTGCCAGAGCTACGGTGGCTTATTGCTAAGGGCACCCAAGGCTATCCAAACCTCTACAGAGTCATACAAGCCAACCTCCAGCGGAAAAAACTCGCAACAAACGAGCTCCTGTTGGAAGCCGTAAAGCGCGGAGTCGCCTTTGCTCTCCTCCAGGAACCATATGTGGGGGGGGCTAGGGTCATGAGGAGCCACAGGGGTGTTCGGATCTTCCAGAGCACCGACACTGGAGATGGGACTGTTAAGGCCGCAATAGCGGTCTTCGATCAAGACCTTATAGTCACACAGTACCCGAAACTCACCACGAACAACATCACCGTGGTGGGGATCCAGACCAGTGCCTGGAAGATCACGCTGGTCTCCTTTTATTTCGAACCGGACCAGCCAGTGGGACCATACCTGGAACACCTCAAACGTGTTGAGGAAGAAATAGGTTCCAAAATGTGGATTGTTGGAGGAGACGCAAACGCCAAAAGTACCTGGTGGGGAAGCTTGTCCATCGACAGCAGAGGCGAAGAAGTGTCTGGAGTCCTCGATGAGCTGAATCTCAACATACTCAACAGAGGGGAAATTCCGACTTTCGACACGATCAGAGGGGGAAAACGCTACTGCAGCCACGTTGACGTTACAGCATGTTCAACAGATATCCTGGACCTGGTGGACGACTGGGGGGTAGACGAGGGCCTCACGAGCTCGGACCACAACGGCATTGTTTTTAACATTAAACTCAAGAGGTCTAAAGGCATTAAAATAAATAGAACTACTCGAATTTTTAATACCAAAAAAGCAAATTGGTCTGAGTTTCGTCAGAAACTCAGCCAATTAATGCAAAAAGAACAAATTACTAAAATAGAAATAGAAAAATTAAATACAGTAGAACAAATAAATATTATAATTAATAAATACACACAGGCCATAACAGACGCATGCACTTCATCAATGCCTATGAAGAAGAGCAACGAAGTGCTCACTTTGCCGTGGTGGTCCGAGAAACTCGAAGAGATGAAGCGGAAAGTCGCTACCAAGAAACGCAGAATAAGGTGTGCTGCACCGGTCCGAAGATCGAAGGTCGTTGAAGAGTACCTGAAACAGAAAGTTGAGTATGAAACAGAAGCAGCTAAAGACATGATCGAGAGTTGGAAGAACTTCTGCGCAAAACAGGACAGAGAAGGGGTTTGGGAAGGGATATATCGGGTGATAGGGAGGACCAAGGGAAGGGGAGAGGACCAGCCGCTAGTAAAGGACGGGGAGGTGCTGGACGCTAAGGGCTCAGTCAAACTTCTGGCGGACACCTTCTACCCAGAAGACCATATTGACAGCGACAGCACTTACCACCGCGTAATCAGAGAAAGGGCTGACATTGTGAATGCTGGAGGGCATGATGACTCATGCGATCCACCATTCACGATGGCCGAACTGATGGCGGCGTGCGGGACCTTCAACCCCAAGAAAGCGCCGGGAGCGGATGGTTTCACCGCCGATATTTGTTGCCGGGCTATTGGAGGCGCCCCTGAGGCGGCCCTCGCTCTCCTGAACGGCTGCCTTAAATGTCACCACTTCCCGGAAATCTGGAAAGAGGCGACTGTGGTTGTGTTAAGGAAGCCGGGGAAGGATGACTACAGCACTCCAAAGGCGTACAGACCAATTGGCCTTTTGCCAATATTAGGGAAAATTTATGAGAAGATGTTGGTGGCCCGCCTCAAGTTCCATTTGATCCCAAGGATGAGTACTCGCCAGTATGGATTCATGCCACAGAGGAGTACGGAGGACTCCCTTTATGTCTTAATGCAACACATACGCAGTAAGCTAGAGTTGAAGAAAGTAGTAGTTCTAATATCTTTAGACATAGAGGGGGCTTTCGACAGCGCCTGGTGGCCAGCCATAAGAGTCCGTCTGGCTGAGGAAAAGTGTCCAGTTGGATTGAGGAGGGTCATCGACAGCTATCTCAAAAACAGAAGGGTCAGGGTCAGGTACGCAGGTGAAGAGTTCGGCAGGGCAACCAGCAAGGGCTGTGTCCAGGGTTCTATAGGGGGACCAATTTTTTGGAACCTTTTGTTGGACCCACTTTTGAAGAGCCTGGAGGCTGGGGGTGACTACTGCCAGGCTTTTGCAGACGACGTCGTGCTGATCTTCGATGGTGACACATCGCTAGAGATCGAGGGACGCGCCAATGCCGCTCTCGAACATGTTCGGGCGTGGGGAATACAAAATAAGCTGAAATTTGCACCGCAAAAAACCAACGCGATGATTATTACTCGCAAATTGAAATACGACACCCCACGCCTGAGCATGGGCGGGATCGACATTGCCATGTCCAAAGAGATCAAAATCCTGGGTGTCACCATCGACGAAAAGCTGACGTTCAACACACACGTCGCAAACGTATGCAGAAAGGCAGTAGGCATCCACAAGCAGCTAACTAGGGCGGCCAAGACCAGCTGGGGACTTCATCCTGAAGTCATTAGAATAATATATGTGGCTACCGTGGAACCAATCATCCTGTACGCCGCCAGCGTGTGGGCCCCAGCCGTTAGAAAGCTGGGCGTCCTGAAGCAGTTGGGGGCGGTCCAACGCGGTATTGCACAAAAACTGTGCAAGGCATACCGGACAGTCTCCTTAAACTCTGCGCTAGTGCTGGCTGGAATACTACCTCTCGACCTCCGCGTTCGCGAAGCGGCATCGCTTTACGAGGCCAGGAGGGGGGTGCCCCAGCCAGCGCTGGGCGACAGGAAGGTCGAGCAGAATGCCTCGGCAATGGAGGCCCCACACCCTGCGGAGCGCGCTGAGCTGAAGCTCGTAAGCCTGGTAAACCAAGAACAACTTGATGCCCAGAACGAACTTGAAGTTCGTATCTTTACGGATGGGAGCAAGATTGGGGGCAGAGTCGGGGCAGCACTCTCTATATGGAGGGGTGAAGCTGAGACGAAAGCTCTCAAACTTGCTCTCCCACAGTACTCCACCGTTTATCAGGCTGAGCTTCTAGCGATATGCGTTGCAACCAGGGAAATCCGGAAGCACAATGCACAATCGTTTGGAATCTTCAGTGACTCCATGGCAGCCCTCCAAACAATACAAAACTACGACCGACACCACCCACTAGCAGTGGAGGCAAGAGCCAATATTAGGTCATTGGCTGTCCAAAACAAGGCCGTTTCTTTGTTTTGGATAAAGGCTCATGTGGGGTTGGAAGGTAATGAAAGGGCCGACGAATTAGCCAAAAGAGCCGCTGAAGGTTCCAAGCGAAAGCCTGACTACGACTTGTGCCCGGTTTCGTATGTCAAGCAATGCATTCGCAGGGAAACGTTGGACGAGTGGAGCCGCAGATACAGTTCCGGAGGAACTGCTTCGGTTACCAAACTGTTCTTCCCGGATGCGGTGGCGGCTTACAGGATGATTAGGAAGATCAAAATTGATAATGTTATCACGCAAATCATGACGGGGCACGGTGGGTTCTCGGAATACTTGAACCGCTTCAAGCTTAAAGAGAGCCCATCGTGCATCTGCGACCCTGAAATCGACGAAACGGTGCCACATATATTGTTCAGCTGTCCTGTCTTTGACAGAGATAGAATTGAGGCCGAACACGAGCTCAACACCAAAATTGATGCAGAAAACTTGTGCCAAATAATAGCGGGCAAAAATAAAAACAGAGAACAGTTAATAGATTATTGCGTAAATATATGTAAAAAGGTTATAGAAAGAAATAAAAGCGCATAAGTAAAAATGTTTGCATAATATTATGTAAAATATTAATGTCAAGCATTAAAGAAAGGCAGTAAAAAATGTACGCGAAAGCAAAAAACTGTTATGAAACAAAAACCTGAGTTGCCCAAAATTATATACAAACATGAAATAAATGTGAATTAGCTTAAGAATAGATTAAATGTAACTAGTGATAAATATTTAAGAGAACTTTGTCAATTGTAATCCATTATAGAATAATAGAAATAAGCTAGTCTAAGATATCTGTATTTGGTACTGTAATTAGTTATAAGATTAGAACAATAAGAGTGCTGTAGAGACTAAAAATCCACCATAATGTAAGAAATAAGTAATACTAAGACGATTGTGAAACATAAATAAAGAAATGTGTTGTTGTGTTTTCCCTACATAAACAGAAAATAAAGATAAAGAGTAGAATAGACATATAGTAAAAGGGCGTCCTACCCTTAAAGAAAGATAGACGAAGAATGCTAGAAAGATAAAGTATGAGGAATGAAAGTACGAGAGGAAAAATTGCGAGAACTGGAACGAATGTGTAAGCATAGACTTAGAATAGACTCCAATTCTGTTGGGGGTATAAGAAAAAAAAAACAAAAAAAAAAAAAAAAAAAAAAAAACCTAACCTAACCTAACCTAACCTAACCTAACCTAACCTAACCTTTTTTTTTTTTTTTTTTTTTTTTTTGATCTCGGGGGGAAATCCTCATGGAAATCCTCCACCCTGGGGCGGGTGGAGGGGTCTGTCAGACTCTTACTGACTAAAACCACCCCGGTGTTCCATCTTCCACCTGCGCCGGGGATCGCGGGAACGTATGCGACATCCGCAATCCCCGGCTGGTGCCGGCCCGCCTCTGCGGGCCACCTCGCGTCGGCGAGGGGAGTGAGGTGTTTGACTCCCCTCGCTACGTCAAAGAGGGGCGCACGGGAACACCACGCGCCGCCACCTCGGGTCCGGATGAATGGGGGGCGACGGACAGCCCCAAGTCCGCCGCCCCTGGACCCAGTTAGGGGGGCCGGAAGAGGGCAGCGTAAGCCCTCCTCCGACGCCCGATGCGCCTGCTGCGGGCAGGGAGAGCGGTTGTGATCTCCCTCTCCCTTTCCGCAGCCTCCTTCTGCGCGATAACTGTCTCGCAGAAGGAGACCACCGCGTCCCAGGACTCCTCACCGCCGACCATAGCATGGACTACGGCCGGCAGCGAGAGGTCACCGCCTACAACAGAGATGAGGGCACGGCGCGGCTCCTCCCAAGCTGCACACTCTGCCAGCGTATGCCGCACCGTGTCCTCCCGACAGTCGACGCAGTGGTGGCATCGAGCGTCCGGCTCCCTGCCTATGCGACACAAGAACCTCCCGAAGCAGCCATGCCCCGAGAGGACCTGCGTCGCACGGAACGACAGGGAGCCGTGCCTTCTCCCGAGCCAGAGGTCGAGCACTGGCCGGATGGCCTCGATGGTGATGAGGCCGGCGGTAGGGCTCGAAAGCCTGTCCCGCCATTCCGCCACCAGGACCTCGCGCAGCTGCGACCGACGCAGCTCCAAGTGTTGCTGCGTCAGTCTTTCGCCGCGCGCCCGCGCGCCCTCGCGCCACCTATGCAGTGACGCGAGCACTTTCGCCTCCAGGTCCCACGGCGGAGATCCGGCCAGTGCGCAAGCCGCCTCGTAGGAGATCGTGCGATATCCCCTGATGACTCTGACGGCCATCACCCTCTGCGGCCTCCGCAGAACAGTGATGGTGCTGGTCGTCAGGTCAGCCGCCCAGATCGGGGCCCCATACAGGGCCATCGATCGCACGATCCCCACGTACAACCGCCTACAGACGGTGCTCGGGTCCCCCAGATTGGGAAGCAGCGTTGACAGCGCCCCCGCCGCGCCCAACAACTTGGGCGCCAGCCGCCGGAAGTGGGGGCCGAAATCCCACCGGCTGTCGAGCACCAATCCCAGGTACTTCATGGTGGACTCGACAGCGATACGGGCCCCCCCGACCACGATGTGCGATCCCGGCGGCGGCGCTCGCCGGGGGCCATGAAAAACAATGGCCTCCGACTTGTTGAGGGCCACCTCCAGGCCGAGGCGCCGTATGCGGCTCACCACCTGTGAGACCGCAGCCGTCGCCAGCAACGCTGCCTCCCTGTGCGAGCTCCCCCGGGCAGTGACCAGTGTGTCGTCAGCGTAACACACCAGCTGCACTCCCGGCCGGAGCTCGCCCCTCAGCGCCCAGTCGTACCCGATGTTCCACAGGAGCGGGCCCAAGACCGAACCCTGCGGAACACCGCACGACATGGGGCGCTGGTATCTGCCATCGCGTCCCAGATAGGTGACACACCTTTCCGCCAAATAAGCCCCGACGACGCGGCGGAGGTAGGAAGGCACTCGATGGTATCGCAGTGCCTCCCGAATACAACTCCAGGGCAGGGTGTTGAAGGCGTTGGAGATGTCCAAGGACACCGCCAACAACACACCGCCCCGCGACACCGCTTCCTCCGCCAGGACTCTCACTCGGGATATCGCCGTCACAGTGGAGCGCCCTTGCCGAAAGCCGTACTGGCATTCGGCCAGGTCCGGCCCCTCTCCGCACAAGTGGCTGACGAGGCGGGCTGAGATTATCCGCTCAAACAGCTTTCCCACCTCGTCGAGCAGCACTATGGGCCGGTACGCGGACGGTGAGTCCGCAGGGCGCCCCGCTTTCCTGAGCAGGACCAGACGACCAGATTTCCACTGAGCGGGAAACTGGCCCTGCTCAAGGCACGCCGAGTAGAGTCCTCTCAGTCGGGGCTCTAGCTCCTTCAGAGCTAGGGCCAACGCGCAGCCGTGAATTCCGTCGGGCCCCGGGGCAGTGTTCTTCGCCCGGAGCCGTGTCACGGCCGCCCTCAACTCTGGTTGTGTCACCTCTGGGACGCTGGCGTCCTCTTCGGGCTCTGCGGCTGTGGGCAGAGCCATCGGCGGCGGAGCGTGCTCCGCTCGTGCCGGGAAGAGGGCTGCTACCACGTCCTCCAGCAGCTCAGGTTGGAGACTCTCCGTAAGCGGGGGCGCCCATGGTCCGAGTTTACCTCGGACCGAGCGATAAGGACGCCCCCACGGATCCCCGTTTAGAGTCTCCAACATCTCCTCCCTGGCTCGCGTCTTCGCCTCGCCGATGGCCAGCCAAAGAGCCTTCTTAGCCGCGCGGTACACCTCATACCGCGCGGCTTCTTCGTCAGGGACCCGACGACGTCTTCTCCGGTATCGGGTGTACTGGCGCCTGACCTCCACGCACGAGTCGCGCAACTGCGCGATCTCGGCGGACCACCAGTACACCTGGCGCCTTCTGGGTTGTGTGCGAACCCGGGGCATTGACGCATCGCAAATTTGCGTCATCGCCCCGTGGAACCACTGCGCCTCCTCTTCGACGTCGACGGGTCCGGTCGTTGCCGACTCCCGGATCCAGGCCTGCACAATAGCAGCCTCCTCGAGTAGCTCCCTGTCGAGGCGCTTTCGCGCCCAACGCGGACCGTCCGTTCGCGGGGCCGTTGGATTGCGGCCGCCCGCGGTCTGGGGGAAGACGTTGAAACGGATGTATCTGTGATCCGACAACGTCTCCACCTCCACGGCGACACGCCAATCGTGGACACGGCTTGCGACAGAGGGGCTAGCGAACGAAACGTCCACTATAGAACCACCCCGCTGTCGCACGCACGTGTAGACCGAGCCCCGATTCAGGACGGTCAAGCCGGTCGTGACCGACCACTCCTCCAACGCCTCGCCCTTGACATCGGTGACCGGGGATCCCCACGCCGCAGACTTGGCGTTGAGATCCCCGAGCAGCAGCACCGGGCGAGGGTGGTACCGGTTCACGACGGCACCCAACTCGACAAGGAAGCTCTCGAAGTCGGCGAGGCTCTTGTTGGGCGAGAAATACGCCCCAACAATGCCAACGCCGTCCGCGAGGGCGGCCACCCAGCCGTGACCTCGGGACGGGTCGACAAGAGCCCCGCCGATGATGGCCACCGAGCCGTCCAGGTCACCCACCCAATCATCTCGGGGGGGGACGTAATACGGCTCGGCGACCACAGCCACATGGATCGACCACTCTGCCATGCTCTGGAGTAAGAGATCCTGAGCCCTGGCAGAGTGGTTGATATTGCCCTGGAGGAAATGGAATTGTGCCATTACGCACAATCCATTCCCTCGGCACCATTCTTAGGCCGGGAGTCGGCCGAAGAGCAACCAGGCTGAGGGGGGTGTAACCTAACCTAACCTAACCTAACCTTTTTTTTTTTTTTTTTTTTTTTGATCTCGGGGGGAAATCCTCATGGAAATCCTCCACCCTGGGGCGGGTGGAGGGGTCTGTCAGACTCTTACTGACTAAAACCACCCCGGTGTTCCATCTCCCACCTACGCCGGGGATCGCGGGAACGTATGCGACATCCGCAATCCCCGGCTGGTGCCGGCCCGCCTCTGCGGGCCACCTCGCGTCGGCGAGGGGAGTGAGGTGTTTAACTCCCCTCGCTACGTCAAAGAGGGGCGCACGGGAACACCACGCGCCGCCACCTCGGGTCCGGATGAGTGGGGGGCGACGGACATCCCCAAGTCCGCCGCCCCTGGACCCAGTTAGGGGGGCCGGAAGAGGGCAGCGTATGCCCTCCTCCGACGCCCGATGCGCCTGCTGCGGGCAGGGAGAGCGGTTGTGATCTCCCTCTCCCTTTCCGCAGCCTCCTTCTGCGCGATAACTGTCTCGCAGAAGGAGACCACCGCGTCCCAGGACTCCTCACCGCCGACCATAGTATGGACTACGGCCGGCAGCGAGAGGTCACCGCCTACAACAGAGATGAGGGCACGGCGCGGCTCCTCCCAAGCTGCACACTCTGCAAGCGTATGCCGTGCCGTGTCCTCCCGACAGTCGACGCAGTGGTGGCATCGAGCGTCCGGCTCCCTGCCTATGCGACACAAGAACCTCCCGAAGCAGCCATGCCCCGAGAGGACCTGCGTCGCACGGAACGACAGGGAGCCGTGCCTTCTCCCGAGCCACAGGTCGAGCACCGGCCGGATGGCCTCGATGGTGATGAGGCCGGCGGTAGGGCTCGAAAGCCTGTCCCGCCATTCCGCCACCAGGACCTCGCGCAGCTGCGACCGACGCAGCTCCAAGTGTTGCTGCGTCAGTCTTTCGCCGCGCGCCCGCGCGCCCTCGCGCCACCTGTGCAGTGACGCGAGCACTTTCGCCTCCAGGTCCCACGGCGGAGATCCGGCCAGTGCGCAAGCCGCCTCGTAGGAGATCGTGCGATATCCCCTGATGACTCTGACGGCCATCACCCTCTGCGGCCTCCGCAGAACAGTGATGGTGCTGGCCGTCAGGTCAGCCGCCCAGATCGGGGCCCCATAAAGGGCCATCGATCGCACGATCCCCACGTACAACCGCCTACAGGCGGTGCTCGGGTCCCCCAGATTGGGAAGCAGCGTTGACAGCGCCCCCGCCGCGCCCAACAACTTGGGCGCCAGCCGCCGGAAGTGGGGGCCGAAATCCCACCGGCTGTCGAGCACCAATCCCAGGTACTTCATGGTGGACTCGACAGCGATACGGGCCCCCCCGACCACGATGTGTGATCCCGGCGGCGGCGCTCGCCGGGGGCCATGAAAAACGATGGCCTCCGACTTGTTGAGGGCCACCTCCAGGCCGAGGCGCCGTATGCGGCTCACCACCTGTGAGACCGCAGCCGTCGCCAGCAACGCTGCCTCCCTGTGCGAGCTCCCCCGGGCAGTGACCAGTGTGTCGTCAGCGTAACACACCAGCTGCACTCCCGGCCGGAGCTCGCCCCTCAGCACCCAGTCGTACCCGATGTTCCACAGGAGCGGGCCCAAGACCGAACCCTGTGGAACACCGCACGACATAGGGCGCTGGCATCTGCCATCGCGTCCCAGATAGGTGACACACCTTTCCGCCAAATAAGCCCCGACGACGCGGCGGAGGTAGGAAGGCACTCGATGGTATCGTAATGCCTCCCGAATACAACTCCAGGGCAGGGTGTTGAAGGCGTTGGAGATGTCCAAGGACACCGCCAACAACACACCGCCCTGCGACACTGCTTCCTCCGCCAGGACTCTCACTCGCGATATCGCCGTGATAGTGGAGCGCCCTTGCCGAAAGCCGTACTGGCTTTCGGCCAGGTCCGGCCCCTCTCCGCACAAGTGGCTGACGAGGCGGGCTGAGACTATCCGCTCAAACAGCTTTCCCACCTCGTCGAGCAGCACTATGGGCCGGTACGCGGACGGCGAGTCCGCAGGGCGCCCCGCTTTCCTGAGCAGGACCAGACGACCAGATTTCCACTGAGCGGGAAACTGGCCCTGCTCAAGGCACGCCGAGTAGAGTCCTCTCAGTCGGGGCTCCAGCTCCTTCAGAGCTAGGGCCAACGCGCAGCCGTGAATTCCGTCGGGCCCCGGGGCAGTGTTCTTCGCCCGGAGCCGTGTCACGGCCGCCCTCAACTCTGGTTGTGTCACCTCTGGGACGCTGGCGTCCTCTTCGGGCTCTGCGGCTGTGGGCAGAGCCATCGGCGGCGGAGCGTGCTCCGCTCGTGCCGGGAAGAGGGCTGCTACCACGTCCTCCAGCAGCTCGGGTTGGAGACTCTCCGTAAGCGGGGGCGCCCATGGTCCGAGTTTCCCTCGGACCGAGCGATAAGGACGCCCCCACGGATCCCCGTTGAGAGTCTCCAACATCTCCTCCCTGGCTCGCGTCTTCGCCTCGCCGATGGCCAGCCACAGAGCCTTCTTAGCCGCGCGGTACACCTCATACCGCGCGGCTTCTTCGTCAGGGACCCGACGACGTCTTCTCCGGTATCGGGTGTACTGGCGCCTGACCTCCACGCACGAGTCGCGCAACTGCGCGATCTCGGCGGACCACCAGTACACCTGGCGCCTTCTGGGTTGTGTGCGAACCCGGGGCATTGACGCATCGCAAATTTGCGTCATCGCCCCGTGGAACCACTGCGCCTCCTCTTCGACGTCGACGGGTCCGGTCGTTGCCGACTCCCGGATCCAGGCCTGCACAATAGCAGCCTCCTCGAGTAGCTCCCTGTCGAGGCGCTTTCGCGCCCAACGCGGACCGTCCGTTCGCGGGGCCGTTGGATTACGGCCGCCCGCGGTCTGGGGGGAGACGTTGAAACGGATATATCTGTGATCCGACAACGTCTCCACCTCCACGGCGACACGCCAATCGCGGACACGGCTTGCGACAGCGGGGCTAGCGAACGAAACGTCCACTATAGAACCACCCCGCTGTCGCACGCACGTGTAGACCGAGCCCCGATTCAGGACGGTCAAGCCGGTCGTGACCGACCACTCCTCCAACGCCTCGCCCTTGACATCGGTGACCGGGGATCCCCACGCCGCGGATTTGGCGTTGAGATCCCCGAGCAGCAGCACCGGGCGAGGGTGGTACCGGTTCACGACGGCACCCAACTCGACAAGGAAGCTCTCGAAGTCGGCGAGGCTCTTGTTGGGCGAGAAATACGCCCCAACAATGCCAACGCCGTCCGCGAGGGCGGCCACCCAGCCGTGACCTCGGGACGGGTCGACAAGAGCCCCGCCGATGATGGCCACCGAGCCGTCCAGGTCACCCACCCAATCATCTCGGGGGGGGACGTAATACGGCTCGGCGACCACAGCCACATGGATCGACCACTCTGCCATGCTCTGGAGTAAGAGATCCTGAGCCCTGGCAGAGTGGTTGATATTGCCCTGGAGGAAATGGAATTGTGCCATTACGCACAATCCATTCCCTCGGCACCATTCTTAGGCCGGGAGTCGGCCGAAGAGCAACCAGGCTGAGGGGGGTGTAAAGGGCCCCCGACAGCCTTGGTTGTCCCCTTCTTGTTTTCCTTTTTTGGGGCGGGCGGGCAGGCCTTTCTGCCGACGACGTGCCCCGCGGGCCTCCCTGCATCCGTGCAGAGGCTGCAGTTTGGCGTCGCGGAGCACGCTGCCGCCTTGTGGCCGGGCTTACCGCAGCGATAGCACTGCTCGCTGCGGTCAGTTGCGGCGGCGCACCGTGCCCTGACGTGCCCAACGTCAAGGCAGCGGTAGCACCGCATAGCCCTGGGTTGCAGCAGCTTGACGCGTGCTGCAACCCACCCCACCAATAGCCGTCCGTTGACGGCTATTTTATTCGCCGCCGCTACCGGGCACTTCACCGTTATGGTGCCGAGCCCGGCAGCGTCGGCGCGAATCTCGCCCGCCCGCACGTCGCCCGGCGGACATCCACCGATTCGGGCGACGGCCGCCACGACCTCCTCCGGGGTCGTCGAGTCGTCCAGGCCATCGACGCGCAAATCAGCGGTCTTCACGGGCCTGGACACTCGGACGTCCTCTTCCCTGAGGACTTCCCTAAGTTTGGCGGCCAGGATGTCCGCCTTCTCGATGCCCGAGGGTCCCGACACCTCGAACAGACGCGCCCCCGTAACCGCCGACTTCATCCTGAAGCCGGTCGGTGTGCCGAGGTCGGGAAATGCGACCTTGGCCTTCGCCTGTTCGAGGACCTCCTTGTATGTAAGGCCCCTCTCAATAGCTGCGGGCTGCAGTGTGATAACCACAGCCGCAGAGCGTGGGGCCTTACCCTTCCGGGACCTCCTCTTTCTTTTGGGCGCGGGCTTGGGCTGAGCTGGCGGCGCCGCCTTCTTCTTACGACCCCGTTTGACGACCGTCGTCCAAGCCTCCGTGGGCTGGGATGCGGTCGCCGGGGTCGTAGTCGAGCTGGAGGGGGGTGCTGACGCACCCTCCGCGGGCTTCTTGGGCCCCTCCGCGGGCTTTTTGCCCCCCTTTCCAGCATTGGCCGTCACGGTCGACGGCCCTGGCCTTGCGGTCTCCTCCATCCTCCGTCTATCCGCTGCTAGCGGTGGCCGGAGGTTCTGGGCCGGGAGGAGCCTCGACTCTAAGGCCTCCAGGCGGGCATTCATCATGCCCCCGCACTGCTGCATGCAGATGCGGACGATCCTTTCGACGTCCGCATCGGGCGACAGTGCAGGGGCAGGGGCTGACGGCGGAGTCGCAACTGCCCGAGAGCCGGCAGCTAGGGGAGCCGCACGCTTCTGTTGAGGGGCAGACCCCCTCTGTGCAGCAACCTCCCTTTTGAGGTCCTCCAGCTCATTACGGAGACGGCCGTTCTCCTCCCACAGCTTCGCCGTCTCCTCAGAGCTAGTACGTTCAAGGAGGACCCCAACCGCCTCCTTAATACCGTCAGCCGCCTCTTTCAGGGCGCGCGTGAACGTGCCCTTCAAGCTGCCCGATTTCGTGGCAACTTTCAGGACAACGTCCACGGCGTCCAGAACCTGGCGACTTAGTGTCGCCGCCGTTACGCCCGCACCGGAGGCCGCCTGAGCGGCCCGCCGCTCTCGAGCTTGTCGAGCCAGCTCGCCGACCTCATCGGCCGCGACCGCCTTCCGCTGCGCCCGCTTTGCAGCGTTGACCTCCGCTTTATTACTGTCTAGCAACAGCGGGGACGCAGCGGAATCTCCGCTCAGGTCAGCGAGCATGGTCTCGTCGCTCTCTTCCCTCTCTTCTGGCCGATCCAGGCGGACCGCTGGAATCGGCGTAGAGGGCCGCAAGAAGCGACCCTTTTGGTCGCGCTGCGGCAGCCGGGTGGACGTTCCACCCACCGCTACGCGACCACCTCTCCGTGAGGTCGGCACCTTTGCGGCCGATAATTCCTCCTCACTTGAGGAGGGGTTTAAACCCTCCCCACGCGACCGCTTCCCCCAAAACTTTGAAGGGGTGCGGGAGCCTCCTTGGCTCTCACTGCCGCTTCCGGCAGATTGGTCCTCACTCTCCGCCAAAACTGGCCCGACATCATTTTTTTTAGTTTGGGTGTTTTTCAAATCCATTTTGTTCCCACGAGTATATATAGGTTAAGAATGTCCACCGGGCAGAGCCTAGATGCCCGGTAAGCCTACATACTGCAGAGTGCGGCAGGTGCTCTGCAGGGGAAGCGCTAACGACTGGACTCCCTCCAGCCATGCATCCTCTCACCGCGCTTCAGAGCTTAGGATTGGGGGTTTTTTATCTTAGAGGTATCCTTCCTCTGGGCCGGGCGGTTAAGCCGAGCCCCCGACGGCGGCATTAGACATGCCTCCGTCCGCTGTCCGGACAACCCGACTCAGCGGACCCGTCGGGAACTCTCTCTTCAGGATTGCTCCGTGAAGAGAGAGCAACTGCCGCTTTGGTGCGCCTGCACCGCAGCGGCATTGGTCGCATCCTTCGCCAATCGACGACTGTCGATCGGACAGGAGCGACCCCAACTCAGACGTTCCTCCACAGTGCCCTCTGATAATCAGAGGGACACGTGGAGGAACCGTCGTGGAGCTATAAGCTCCCCCTCCCCCGCAGAAATCCGCCACAGACAATAGTCCCTCCGACATGGAGAGACTATTGGCCGTGCCCAGGGTGCACCGGCCCGACAACTGCTCTTTCCCCCGAACGCATTCGTAAGGAACCAGCAGCCGTCAGACACACGAGGAGGTTTTCTGCACGCACCCCAACCTAACCTAACCTAACCTAACCTTTTTTTTTTTTTTTTGATCTCGGGGGGAAATCCTCATGGAAATCCTCCACCCTGGGGCGGGTGGAGGGGTCTGTCAGACTCTTACTGACTAAAACCACCCCGGTGTTCCATCTCCCACCTACGCCGGGGATCACGGGAACGTATGCGACATCCGCAATCCCCGGCTGGTGCCGGCCCGCCTCTGCGGGCCACCTCGCGTCGGCGAGGGGAGTGAGGTGTTTGACTCCCCTCGCTACGTCAAAGAGGGGCGCACGGGAACACCACGCGCCGCCACCTCGGGTCCGGATGAATGGGGGGCGACGGACATCCCCAAGTCCGCCGCCCCTGGACCCAGTTAGGGGGGCCGGAAGAGGGCAGCGTATGCCCTCCTCCGACGCCCGATGCGCCTGCTGCGGGCAGGGAGAGCGGTTGTGATCTCCCTCTCCCGGCCGGCAGCGAGAGGTCACCGCCTACAACAGAGATGAGGGCACGGCGCGGCTCCTCCCAAGCTGCACACTCTGCAAGCGTATGCCGTGCCGTGTCCTCCCGACAGTCGACGCAGTGGTGGCATCGAGCGTCCGGCTCCCTGCCTATGCGACACAAGAACCTCCCGAAGCAGCCATGCCCCGAGAGGACCTGCGTCGCACGGAACGACAGGGAGCCGTGCCTTCTCCCGAGCCAGAGGTCGAGCACTGGCCGGATGGCCTCGATGGTGATGAGGCCGGCGGTAGGGCTCGAAAGCCTGTCCCGCCATTCCGCCACCAGGACCTCGCGCAGCTGCGACCGACGCAGCTCCAAGTGTTGCTGCGTCAGTCTTTCGCCGCGCGCCCGCGCGCCCTCGCGCCACTTATGTAGTGACGCGAGCACTTTCGCCTCCAGGTCCCACGGCGGAGATCCGGCCAGTGCGCAAGCCGCCTCGTAGGAGATCGTGCGATATCCCCTGATGACTCTGACGGCCATCACCCTCTGCGGCCTCCGCAGAACAGTGATGGTGCTGGCCGTCAGGTCAGCCGCCCAGATCGGGGCCCCATAAAGGGCCATCGATCGCACGATCCCCACGTACAACCGCCTACAGGCGGTGCTCGGGTCCCCCAGATTGGGAAGCAGCGTTGACAGCGCCCCCGCCGCGCCCAACAACTTGGGCGCCAGCCGCCGGAAGTGGGGGCCGAAATCCCACCGGCTGTCGAGCACCAATCCCAGGTACTTCATGGTGGACTCGACAGCGATACGGGCCCCCCCGACCACGATGTGCGATCCCGGCGGCGGCGCTCGCTGGGGGCCATGAAAAACGATGGCCTCCGACTTGTTGAGGGCCACCTCCAGGCCGAGGCGCCGTATGCGGCTCACCACCTGTGAGACCGCAGCCGTCGCCAGCAACGCTGCCTCCCTGTGCGAGCTCCCCCGGGCAGTGACCAGTGTGTCGTCAGCGTAACACACCAGCTGCACTCCCGGCCGGAGCTCGCCCCTCAGCGCCCAGTCGTACCCGATGTTCCACAGGAGCGGGCCCAAGACCGAACCCTGTGGAACACCGCACGACATAGGGCGCTGGCATCTGCCATCGCGTCCCAGATAGGTGACACACCTTTCCGCCAAATAAGCCCCGACGACGCGGCGGAGGTAGGAAGGCACTCGATGATATCGTAGTGCCTCCCGAATACAACTCCAGGGCAGGGTGTTGAAGGCGTTGGAGATGTCCAAGGACACCGCCAACAACACACCGCCCCGCGACACCGCTTCCTCCGCCAGGACTCTCACTCGGGATATCGCCGTCACAGTGGAGCGCCCTTGCCGAAAGCCGTATTGGCATTCGGCCAGGTCCGGCCCCTCTCCGCACAAGTGGCTGACGAGGCGGGCTGAGACTATCCGCTCAAACAGCTTTCCCACCTCGTCGAGCAGCACTATGGGCCGGTACGCGGACGGCGAGTCCGCAGGGCGCCCCGCTTTCCTGAGCAGGACCAGACGACCAGATTTCCACTGAGCGGGAAACTGGCCCTGCTCAAGGCACGCCGAGTAGAGTCCTCTCAGTCGGGGCTCCAGCTCCTTCAGAGCGAGTACTAACGCGCAGCCGTGAATCCCGTCGGGCCCCGGGGCAGTGTTCTTTGCCCGGAGCCGTGTCACGGCCGCCCTCATCTCTGGTTGTGTCACCTCTGGGACGCTGGCGTCCTCTTCGGGCTCTGCGGCTGTGGGCAGAGCCATCGGCGGCGGAGCGTGCTCCGCTCGTGCCGGGAAGAGGGCTGCTACCACGTCCTCCAGCAGCTCGGGTTGGAGACTCTCCGTAAGCGGGGGCGCCCATGGTCCGAGTTTACCTCGGACCGAGCGATAAGGACGCCCCCACGGATCCCCGTTTAGAGTCTCCAACATCTCCTCCCTGGCTCGCGTCTTCGCCTCGCCGATGGCCAGCCACAGAGCCTTCTTAGCCTCGCGGTACACCTCATACCGCGCGGCTTCTTCGTCAGGGACCCGACGACGTCTTCTCCGGTATCGGGTGTACTGGCGCCTGACCTCCACGCACGAGTCGCGCAACTGCGCGATCTCGGCGGACCACCAATACACCTGGCGCCTTCTGGGTTGTGTGCGAACCCGGGGCATTGACGCATCGCAAATTTGCGTCATCGCCCCGTGGAACCACTGCGCCTCCTCTTCGACGTCGACGGGTCCGGTCGTTGCCGACTCCCGGATCCAGGCCTGCACAATAGCAGCCTCCTCGAGTAGCTCCCTGTCGAGGCGCTTTCGCGCCCAACGCGGACCGTCCGTTCGCGGGGCCGTTGGATTGCGGCCGCCCGCGGTCTGGGGGGAGACGTTGAAACGGATGTATCTGTGATCCGACAACGTCTCCACCTCCACGGCGACACGCCAATCGCGGACACGGCTTGCGACAGAGGGGCTAGCGAACGAAACGTCCACTATAGAACCACCCCGCTGTCGCACGCACGTGTAGACCGAGCCCCGATTCAGGACGGTCAAGCCGGTCGTGACCGACCACTCCTCCAACGCCTCGCCCTTGACATCGGTGACCGGGGATCCCCACGCCGCAGACTTGGCGTTGAGATCCCCGAGCAGCAGCACCGGGCGAGGGTGGTACCGGTTCACGACGGCACCCAACTCGACAAGGAAGCTCTCGAAGTCGGCGAGGCTCTTGTTGGGCGAGAAATACGCCCCAACAATGCCAACGCCGTCCGCGAGGGCGGCCACCCAGCCGTGACCTCGGGACGGGTCGACAAGAGCCCCGCCGATGATGGCCACCGAGCCGTCCAGGTCACCCACCCAATCGTCTCGGGGGGGGACGTAATACGGCTCGGCGACCACAGCCACATGGATCGACCACTCTGCCATGCTCTGGAGTAAGAGATCCTGAGCCCTGGCAGAGTGGTTGATATTGCCCTGGAGGAAATGGAATTGTGCCATTACGCACAATCCATTCCCTCGGCACCATTATTAGGCCGGGAGTCGGCCGAAGAGCAACCAGGCTGAGGGGGGTGTAAAGGGCCCCCGACAGCCTTGGTTGTCGCCTTCTTGTTGCCCATTTTTGGGGCGGGCGGGCAGGCCTTCCTGCCGACGACGTGCCCCGCGGGCCTCCCTGCATCCGTGCAGAGGCTGCAGTTTGGCGTCGCGGAGCACGCTGCCGCCTTGTGGCCGGGCTTACCGCAGCGATAGCATTGCTCGCTGCGGTCGGTTGCGGCGGCGCACCGTGCCCTGACGTGCCCAACGTCGAGGCAGCGGTAGCACCGCATAGCCCTGGGTTGCAGCAGCTTGACTCGTGCTGCAACCCACCCTACCAAAAGCCGGCCACTGACGGCGATCCTGTTCGCCGCCGCTACCGGGCACTTCACCGTAATGGCGCCGAGCCCGGCAGCGTCGGCGCGGATCTCGCCCGCCCGCACGTCGCCCGGCGGACATCCACCGCTTCGAGCGACGGCCGCCACGACCTCCTCCGGGGTCGTCGAGTCGTCCAGGCCCTCGACGCGCAAATCGGCGGTCTTCACTGGCCTGGACACTCGGACGTCCTCTTCTTTGAGGACCTCCCTCAATTTGGCGGCCAAGATGTCCGCCTTTTCGCCACCCGAGGGTCCCGACACCTCGAAGAGTCGCGCCCCCGTAACCGCCGACTTCATCCTGAAGCCGGTCGGTGTGCCAAGATCGGGGAACGCGACCTTGGCCTTCGCCTGCGCGAGGACCTCCTTGTAAGTAAGGCCCCTCTCAATGGCTGCGGGTTGCAGTGTGATTACCACTGCCGCAGAGCGTGGGGCCTTACCCTTTCGGGACCTCCTCTTCCTTTTGGGCGCAGGCTTGGGCTGAGCCGGCGGCGCCGCCTTCTTTTTGCGACCCTTTTTGACGACCGTCGTCCAAGCCTCCGTGGGTTGGGATGCGGTCGCCGGGGTCGCAGTCGAGCTGGGAGGGGGTGCTGACGCACCCTCCGCGGGCTTCTTGGGCCCCTCCGCGGGCTTTTTGCCCCCCTTACCAGCTTTGGCCGTCATGGTTGACGGCCCTGGCCTTGCGGCTTCCTCCATCCTCCGTCTATCCGCCGCAAGCGGCGGCCGGAGGTTCTGGGCCGGGAGGAGCCTGCACTCTAAGGCCTCCAAACGGGCATTCATCATGCCCCCGCACTGCTGCATGCAGATGCGGACGATCTTTTCAATCTCCGCATCGGGCGACAGTGCAGGGGCAGGAGTCGACGACGGGGCCGCAACTACTGGCGATCCAGCAGCTGCAGGAACTGCACGCTGCCGGACTGCCCTCTGTGCGGCGACCTCCCTTTTAAGGTCCTCCAACTCTGCTCGGAGACGGCCGTTCTCCTCCCACAGCTTCGCCGTCTCCTCAGAGCTGGTACGATCAAGGAGGACCTCAGCCGCCTCCTTGATGCCCTCAGCCGCCTCTTTCAGGGCACGTGTGAACGTGCCCTTCAAGCTGCCAGATTTAGTGGCAACTTTCAGGACCACGTCCACGCCGTCCAAAACTTGGCGACTGAGTGCCGCCGCCGTTAAGCCCGCTCCGGAGGCCGCCTGAGCGGCCCGCCGCTCACGAGCCTGCCGAGCCAGCTCCCCGACTTCATCCGCCGCGACTGCTTTCCGCTGCGCCCGCTTTGCAGCGTTGGCCTCCGCCTTGTTGCTCTCCAGCAACAGCGGGGACGCAGCGGAATCGCCGCTCAGGAGCTCGTCGCTCTCCATCCCTTCTTCGGGCCGATCCATGCGGACCGCTGCCGCCGGGATCGGCGTAGCGGGCCGCAAGAACCGACCCCTCTGGTCGCGCTGTGGCACCACTGCGCGACCACCTCTTCTAGATGTCGGCACTTTGGCGGCCGACAACTCTTCCTCGCTTGAGGAGGGGTTTAAACCCTCCCCACGCGAACGCTTCCCCCAGAATTTGGAGGGAGCGCGCGAGCCTCCTTGCAAGTCGCTGCCGCTTCCGGCAGACGACTCATCAATCTCCGCCATAACTGGCCCGTCCTTTTTTGGTTTATTTTTTAGGGTATCCATACAGTTCCCACGAGTAGATATAGGATTCAGATGTCCGCCGGGCAGAGCCTAGATGCCCGGTAAGCCTACATACTGCAGAGTGCGGCAGATGCTCTGCAGGGGAAGCGCTAACGACTGGACTCCCTCCAGCCATGCATCCTCTCACCGCGCTTCAGAGCTTAGGATTGGGGGTTTTTTATCTTAGAGGTATCCTTCCTCTGGGCCGGGCGGTTAAGCCGAGCCCCCGACGGCGGCATTAGACATGCCTCCGTCCGCTGTCCGGACAACCCGGCTCAGCGGACCCGCCGGGAACTCTCTCTTCAGGATTGCTCCGTGAAGAGAGAGAAACTGCCGCTTTGGTGCGCCTGCACCGCAGCGGCATTGGTCGCATCCTTCGCCAATCGACGACTGTCGATCGGACAGGAGCGACCCCAACTCAGACGTTCCTTCACAGTGCCCTCTGCGAATCAGAGGGACACGTGGAGGAACCGTCGTGGAGCAACATGCTCCCCCTCCCCCGCAGAAATTCGCCACAGACAATAGCCCCTCCGACATGGAGAGACTATTGGCCGTGCCCAGGGTGCACCGGCCCGACAACTGCTCTTTCCCCCGAACGCATTCGTAAGGAACCAGCAGCCGTCAGGCACACGAGGAGGTTTTCTGCACGCACCCCAACCTAACCTAACCTTTTTTTTTTTTTTTTTTTTTTGATCTCGGGGGGAAATCCTCATGGAAATCCTCCACCCTGGGGCGGGTGGAGGGGTCTGTCAGACTCTTACTGACTAAAACCACCCCGGTGTTCCATCTCCCACCTACGCCGGGGATCACGGGAACGTATGCGACATCCGCAATCCCCGGCTGGTGCCGGCCCGCCTCTGCGGGCCACCTCGCGTCGGCGAGGGGAGTGAGGTGTTTGACTCCCCTCGCTACGTCAAAGAGGGGCGCACGGGAACACCACGCGCCGCCACCTCGGGTCCGGATGAATGGGGGGCGACGGACAGCAACCTTTTTTTTTTTTTTTTTTTTTGATCTCGGGGGGAAATCCTCATGGAAATCCTCCACCCTGGGGCGGGTGGAGGGGTCTGTCAGACTCTTACTGACTAAAACCACCCCGGTGTTCCATCTTCCACCTACGCCGGGGATCGCGGGAACGTATGCGACATCCGCAATCCCCGGCTGGTGCCGGCCCGCCTCTGCGGGCCACCTCGCGTCGGCGAGGGGAGTGAGGTGTTTGACTCCCCTCGCTACGTCAAAGAGGGGCGCACGGGAACACCACGCGCCGCCACCTCGGGTCCGGATGAATGGGGGGCGACGGACAGCCCCAAGTCCGCCGCCCCTGGACCCAGTTAGGGGGGCCGGAAGAGGGCAGCGTATGCCCTCCTCCGACGCCCGATGCGCCTGCTGCGGGCAGGGAGAGCGGTTGTGATCTCCCTCTCCCTTTCCGCAGCCTCCTTCTGCGCGATAACTGTCTCGCAGAAGGAGACCACCGCGTCCCAGGACTCCTCACAGCCGACCATAGCATGAACTACGGCCGGCAGCGAGAGGTCACCGCCTACAACAGAGATGAGGGCACGGCGCGGCTCCTCCCAAGCGGCACACTCTGCCAGCGTATGCCGCGCCGTGTCCTCCCGACAGTCGACGCAGTGGTGGCATCGAGCGTCCGGCTCCCTGCCTATGCGACACAAGAACCTCCCGAAGCAGCCATGCCCCGAGAGGACCTGCGTCGCACGAAACGTCAGAGAGCCATGCCTTCTCCCGAGCCACAGGTCGAGCACTGGCCGGATGGCCTCGATGGTGATGAGGCCGGCGGTAGGGCTCGAAAGCCTGTCCCGCCATTCCGCCACCAGGACCTCGCGCAGCTGCGACCGACGCAACTCCAGGTGTCGCTGCGTCAGTCGCTCGCCGCGCGCCCGCGCGCCCTCGCGCCACCTATACAGTGACGCGAGCACTTTCGCCTCCAGGTCCCACGGCGGAGATCCGGCCAGTGCGCAAGCCGCCTCGTAGGAGATCGTGCGATATCCCCTGATGACTCTGACGGCCATCACCCTCTGCGGCCTCCGCAGAACAGTGATGGTGCTGGCCGTCAGGTCAGCCGCCCAGATCGGGGCCCCATATAGGGCCATCGATCGCACGATCCCCACGTACAACCGCCTACAGGCGGTGCTCGGGTCCCCCAGATTGGGAAGCAGCGTTGACAGCGCCCCCGCCGCGCCCAACAACTTGGGCGCCAGCCGCCGGAAGTGGGGGCCGAAATCCCACCGGCTGTCGAGCACCAATCCCAGATACTTCATGGTGGACTCGACAGCGATACGGGCCCCCCCGACCACAATGTGCGATCCCGGCGGCGGCGCTCGCCGGGGGCCATGAAAAACAATGGCCTCCGACTTGTTGAGGGCCACCTCCAGGCCGAGGCGCCGTATGCGGCTCACCACCTGTGAGACCGCAGCCGTCGCCAGCAACGCTGCCTCCCTGTGCGAGCTCCCCCGGGCAGTGACCAGTGTGTCGTCAGCGTAACACACCAGCTGCACTCCCGGCCGGAGCTCGCCCCTCAGCGCCCAGTCGTACCCGATGTTCCACAGGAGCGGGCCCAAGACCGAACCCTGTGGAACACCGCACGACATAGGGCGCTGGCATCTGCCATCGCGTCCCAGATAGGTGACACACCTTTCCGCCAAATAAGCCCCGACGACGCGGCGGAGGTAGGAAGGCACTCGATGATATCGTAGTGCCTCCCGAATACAACTCCAGGGCAGGGTGTTGAAGGCGTTGGAGATGTCCAAGGACACCGCCAACAACACACCGCCCCGCGACACCGCTTCCTCCGCCAGGACTCTCACTCGGGATATCGCCGTCACAGTGGAGCGCCCTTGCCGAAAGCCGTACTGGCATTCGGCCAGGTCCGGCCCCTCTCCGCACAAGTGGCTGACGAGGCGGGCTGAGACTATCCGCTCAAACAGCTTTCCCACCTCGTCGAGCAGCACTATGGGCCGGTACGCGGACGGCGAGTCCGCAGGGCGCCCCGCTTTCCTGAGCAGGACCAGACGACCAGATTTCCACTGAGCGGGAAACTGGCCCTGCTCAAGGCACGCCGAGTAGAGTCCTCTCAGTCGGGGCTCCAGCTCCTTCAGAGCGAGTACTAACGCGCAGCCGTGAATCCCGTCGGGCCCCGGGGCAGTGTTCTTCACCCGGAGCCGTGTCACGGCCGCCCTCAACTCTGGTTGTGTCACCTCTGGGACGCTGGCGTCCTCCTCGGGCTCTGCGGCTGTGGGCAGAGCCATCGGCGGCGGAGCGTGCTCCGCTCGTGCCGGGAAGAGGGCTGCGACCACGTCCTCCAGCAGCTCGGGTTGGAGACTCTCCGTAAGCGGGGGCGCCCATGGTCCGAGTTTCCCTCGGACCGAGCGATAAGGACGCCCCCACGGATCCCCGTTCAGAGTCTCCAACATCTCCTCCCTGGCTCGCGTCTTCGCCTCGCCGATGGCCAGCCACAGAGCCTTCTTAGCCGCGCGATACACCTCATACCGCGCGGCTTCTTCGTCAGGGACCCGACGACGTCTTCTCCGGTATCGGGTGTACTGGCGCCTGACCTCCACGCACGAGTCGCGCAACTGCGCGATCTCGGCGGACCACCAGTACACCTGGCGCCTTCTGGATTGTGTGCGAACCCGGGGCATTGACGCATCGCAAATTTGCGTCATCGCCCCGTGGAACCACTGCGCCTCCTCTTCGACGTCGACGGGTCCGGTCGTTGCCGACTCCCGGATCCAGGCCTGCACAATAGCAGCCTCCTCGAGTAGCTCCCTGTCGAGGCGCTTTCGCGCCCAACGCGGACCGTCCGTTCGCGGGGCCGTTGGATTGCGGCCGCCCGCGGAACCTAACCTACCCTTTTTTTTTTTTTTTTTTTTTTTTTTTCTCGGGGGGAAATCCTCATGGAAATCCTCCACCCTGGGGCGGGTGGAGGGGTCTGTCAGACTCTTACTGACTAAAACCACCCCGGTGTTCCATCTTCCACCTGCGCCGGGGATCGCGGGAACGTATGCGACATCCGCAATCCCCGGCTGGTGCCGGCCCGCCTCTGCGGGCCACCTCGCGTCGGCGAGGGGAGTGAGGTGTTTGACTCCCCTCGCTACGTCAAAGAGGGGCGCACGGGAACACCACGCGCCGCCACCTCGGGTCCGGATGAATGGGGGGCGACGGACAGCCCCAAGTCCGCCGCCCCTGGACCCAGTTAGGGGGGCCGGAAGAGGGCAGCGTATGCCCTCCTCCGACGCCCGATGCGCCTGCTGCGGGCAGGGAGAGCGGTTGTGATCTCCCTCTCCCTTTCCGCAGCCTCCTTCTGCGCGATAACTGTCTCGCAGAAGGAGACCACCGCGTCCCAGGACTCCTCACCGCCGACCATAGCATGGACTACGGCCGGCAGCGAGAGGTCACCGCCTACAACAGAGATGAGGGCACGGCGCGGCTCCTCCCAAGCTGCACACTCTGCAAGCGTATGCCGCACCGTGTCCTCCCGACAGTCGACGCAGTGGTGGCATCGAGCGTCCGGCTCCCTGCCTATGCGACACAAGAACCTCCCGAAGCAGCCATGCCCCGAGAGGACCTGCGTCGCACGGAACGACAGGGAGCCGTGCCTTCTCCCGAGCCAGAGGTCGAGCACTGGCCGGATGGCCTCGATGGTGATGAGGCCGGCGGTAGGGCTCGAAAGCCTGTCCCGCCATTCCGCCACCAGGACCTCGCGCAGCTGCGACCGACGCAGCTCCAAGTGTTGCTGCGTCAGTCTTTCGCCGCGCGCCCGCGCGCCCTCGCGCCACTTATGTAGTGACGCGAGCACTTTCGCCTCCAGGTCCCACGGCGGAGATCCGGCCAGTGCGCAAGCCGCCTCGTAGGAGATCGTGCGATATCCCCTGATGACTCTGACGGCCATCACCCTCTGCGGCCTCCGCAGAACAGTGATGGTGCTGGCCGTCAGGTCAGCCGCCCAGATCGGGGCCCCATATAGGGCCATCGATCGCACGATCCCCACGTACAACCGCCTACAGGCGGTGCTCGGGTCCCCCAGATTGGGAAGCAGCGTTGACAGCGCCCCCGCCGCGCCCAACAACTTGGGCGCCAGCCGCCGGAAGTGGGGGCCGAAATCCCACCGGCTGTCGAGCACCAATCCCAGATACTTCATGGTGGACTCGACAGCGATACGGGCCCCCCCGACCACAATGTGCGATCCCGGCGGCGGCGCTCGCCGGGGGCCATGAAAAACAATGGCCTCCGACTTGTTGAGGGCCACCTCCAGGCCGAGGCGCCGTATGCGGCTCACCACCTGTGAGACCGCAGCCGTCGCCAGCAACGCTGCCTCCCTGTGCGAGCTCCCCCGGGCAGTGACCAGTGTGTCGTCAGCGTAACACACCAGCTGCACTCCCGGCCGGAGCTCGCCCCTCAGCGCCCAGTCGTACCCGATGTTCCACAGGAGCGGGCCCAAGACCGAACCCTGTGGAACACCGCACGACATAGGGCGCTGGCATCTGCCATCGCGTCCCAGATAGGTGACACACCTTTCCGCCAAATAAGCCCCGACGACGCGGCGGAGGTAGGAAGGCACTCGATGATATCGTAGTGCCTCCCGAATACAACTCCAGGGCAGGGTGTTGAAGGCGTTGGAGATGTCCAAGGACACCGCCAACAACACACCGCCCCGCGACACCGCTTCCTCCGCCAGGACTCTCACTCGGGATATCGCCGTCACAGTGGAGCGCCCTTGCCGAAAGCCGTACTGGCATTCGGCCAGGTCCGGCCCCTCTCCGCACAAGTGGCTGACGAGGCGGGCTGAGACTATCCGCTCAAACAGCTTTCCCACCTCGTCGAGCAGCACTATGGGCCGGTACGCGGACGGCGAGTCCGCAGGGCGCCCCGCTTTCCTGAGCAGGACCAGACGACCAGATTTCCACTGAGCGGGAAACTGGCCCTGCTCAAGGCACGCCGAGTAGAGTCCTCTCAGTCGGGGCTCTAGCTCCTTCAGAGCTAGGGCCAACGCGCAGCCGTGAATTCCGTCGGGCCCCGGGGCAGTGTTCTTCGCCCGGAGCCGTGTCACGGCCGCCCTCAACTCTGGTTGTGTCACCTCTGGGACGGTGGCGTCCTCCTCGGGCTCTGCGGCTGTGGGCAGAGCCATCGGCGGCGGAGCGTGCTCCGCTCGTGCCGGGAAGAGGGCTGCGATCACGTCCTCCAGCAGCTCGGGTTGGAGACTCTCCGTAAGCGGGGGCGCCCATGGTCCGAGTTTCCCTCGGACCGAGCGATAAGGACGCCCCCACGGATCCCCGTTGAGAGTCTCCAACATCTCCTCCCTGGCTCGCGTCTTCGCCTCGCCGATGGCCAGCCACAGAGCCTTCTTAGCCGCGCGATACACCTCATACCGCGCGGCTTCTTCGTCAGGGACCCGACGACGTCTTCTCCGGTATCGGGTGTACTGGCGCCTGACCTCCACGCACGAGTCGCGCAACTGCGCGATCTCGGCGGACCACCAGTACACCTGGCGCCTTCTGGGTTGTGTGTGGACCCGGGGCATTGATGCGTCGCAAATTTGCGTCATCGCCCCGTGAAACCACTGCGCCTCCTCTTCGACGTCGACGGGTCCGGTCGTTGCCGACTCCCGGATCCAGGCCTGCACAATAGCGGCCTCCTCGAGTAGCTCCCTGTCGAGGCGCTTTCGCGCCCAACGCGGACCGTCCGTTCGCGGGGCCGTTGGATTGCGGCCGCCCGCGGTCTGGGGGGAGACGGCGAAACGGATATATCGATGATCCGACAACGTCTCCACCTCCACGGCGACACGCCAATCGCGGACACGGCTTGCGACAGCGGGGCTAGCGAACGAAACGTCCACTATAGAACCACCCCGCTGTCGCACGCACGTGTAGACCGAGCCCCGATTCAGGACGGTCAAGCCGGTCGTGACCGCCCACTCCTCCAACGCCTCGCCCTTGGCATCGGTGACCGGAGATCCCCATGCCGCAGACTTGGCGTTGAGATCCCCGAGCAGCAGCACCGGGCGAGGGTGGTACCGGTTCACGACGGCACCCAACTCGACAAGGAAGCTCTCGAAGTCGGCGAGGCTCTTGTTGGGCGAGAAATACGCCCCAACAATGCCAACGCCGTCCGCGAGGGCGGCCACCCAGCCGTGACCTCGGGACGGGTCGACAAGAGCCCCGCCGATGATGGCCACCGAGCCGTCCAGGTCACCCACCCAATCATCTCGGGGGGGGACGTAATACGGCTCGGCGACCACAGCCACATGGATCGACCACTCTGCCATGCTCTGGAGTAAGAGATCCTGAGCCCTGGCACAGTGGTTGATATTGCCCTGGAGGAAATGGTATTGTGCCATTATACACAATCCATTTCCTCGGCACCATTCTTAGGCCGGGAGTCGGCCGAAGAGCAACCAGGCTGAGGGGGGTGTAAAGGGCCCCCTAGAGCCTTGGCTGTCCCCTTCTTACTGCCCTTCTTTGGGGCGGGCGGGCAGGCCTTTAACCTAACCTAACCTAACCTAACCTTTTTTTTTTTTTTTGATCTCGGGGGGAAATCCTCATGGAAATCCTCCACCCTGGGGCGGGTGGAGGGGTCTGTCAGACTCTTACTGACTAAAACCACCCCGGTGTTCCATCTCCCACCTACGCCGGGGATCGCGGGAACGTATGCGACATCCGCAATCCCCGGCTGGTGCCGGCCCGCCTCTGCGGGCCACCTCGCGTCGGCGAGGGGAGTGAGGTGTTTAACTCCCCTCGCTACGTCAAAGAGGGGCGCACGGGAACACCACGCGCCGCCACCTCGGGTCCGGATGAGTGGGGGGCGACGGACATCCCCAAGTCCGCCGCCCCTGGACCCAGTTAGGGGGGCCGGAAGAGGGCAGCGTATGCCCTCCTCCGACGCCCGATGCGCCTGCTGCGGGCAGGGAGAGCGGTTGTGATCTCCCTCTCCCTTTCCGCAGCCTCCTTCTGCGCGATAACTGTCTCGCAGAAGGAGACCACCGCGTCCCAGGACTCCTCACCGCCGACCATAGCATGGACTACGGCCGGCAGCGAGAGGTCACCGCCTACAACAGAGATGAGGGCACGGCGCGGCTCCTCCCAAGCTGCACACTCTGCAAGCGTATGCCGCACCGTGTCCTCCCGACAGTCGACGCAGTGGTGGCATCGAGCGTCCGGCTCCCTGCCTATGCGACACAAGAACCTCCCGAAGCAGCCATGCCCCGAGAGGACCTGCGTCGCACGGAACGACAGGGAGCCGTGCCTTCTCCCGAGCCAGAGGTCGAGCACTGGCCGGATGGCCTCGATGGTGATAAGGCCGGCGGTAGGGCTCGAAAGCCTGTCCCGCCATTCCGCCACCAGGACCTCGCGCAGCTGCGACCGACGCAGCTCCAAGTGTTGCTGCGTCAGTCTTTCGCCGCGCGCCCGCGCGCCCTCGCGCCACTTATGTAGTGACGCGAGCACTTTCGCCTCCAGGTCCCACGGCGGAGATCCGGCCAGTGCGCAAGCCGCCTCGTAGGAGATCGTGCGATATCCCCTGATGACTCTGACGGCCATCACCCTCTGCGGCCTCCGCAGAACAGTGATGGTGCTGGCCGTCAGGTCAGCCGCCCAGATCGGGGCCCCATATAGGGCCATCGATCGCACGATCCCCACGTACAACCGCCTACAGGCGGTGCTCGGGTCCCCCAGATTGGGAAGCAGCGTTGACAGCGCCCCCGCCGCGCCCAACAACTTGGGCGCCAGCCGCCGGAAGTGGGGGCCGAAATCCCACCGGCTGTCGAGCACCAATCCCAGATACTTCATGGTGGACTCGACAGCGATACGGGCCCCCCCGACCACAATGTGCGATCCCGGCGGCGGCGCTCGCCGGGGGCCATGAAAAACAATGGCCTCCGACTTGTTGAGGGCCACCTCCAGGCCGAGGCGCCGTATGCGGCTCACCACCTGTGAGACCGCAGCCGTCGCCAGCAACGCTGCCTCCCTGTGCGAGCTCCCCCGGGCAGTGACCAGTGTGTCGTCAGCGTAACACACCAGCTGCACTCCCGGCCGGAGCTCGCCCCTCAGCGCCCAGTCGTACCCGATGTTCCACAGGAGCGGGCCCAAGACCGAACCCTGTGGAACACCGCACGACATAGGGCGCTGGCATCTGCCATCGCGTCCCAGATAGGTGACACACCTTTCCGCCAAATAAGCCCCGACGACGCGGCGGAGGTAGGAAGGCACTCGATGATATCGTAGTGCCTCCCGAATACAACTCCAGGGCAGGGTGTTGAAGGCGTTGGAGATGTCCAAGGACACCGCCAACAACACACCGCCCCGCGACACCGCTTCCTCCGCCAGGACTCTCACTCGGGATATCGCCGTCACAGTGGAGCGCCCTTGCCGAAAGCCGTACTGGCATTCGGCCAGGTCCGGCCCCTCTCCGCACAAGTGGCTGACGAGGCGGGCTGAGACTATTCGCTCAAACAGCTTTCCCACCTCGTCGAGCAGCACTATGGGCCGGTACGCGGACGGTGAGTCCGCAGGGCGCCCCGCTTTCCTGAGCAGGACCAGACGACCAGATTTCCACTGAGCGGGAAACTGGCCCTGCTCAAGGCTGGCCCTGCTCAAGAACCTAACCTAACCTAACCTAACCTTTTTTTTTTTTTTTTTGATCTCGGGGGGGAAATCCTCATGGAAATCCTCCACCCTGGGGCGGGTGGAGGGGTCTGTCAGGCTCTTACTGACTAAAACCACCCCGGTGTTCCATCTTCCACCTGCGCCGGGGATCGCGGGAACGTATGCGACATCCGCAATCCCCGGCTGGTGCCGGCCCGCCTCTGCGGGCCACCTCGCGTCGGCGAGGGGAGTGAGGTGTTTAACTCCCCTCGCTACGTCAAAGAGGGGCGCACGGGAACACCACGCGCCGCCACCTCGGGTCCGGATGAGTGGGGGGCGACGGACATCCCCAAGTCCGCCGCCCCTGGACCCAGTTAGGGGGGCCGGAAGAGGGCAGCGTATGCCCTCCTCCGACGCCCGATGCGCCTGCTGCGGGCAGGGAGAGCGGTTGTGATCTCCCTCTCCCTTTCCGCAGCCTCCTTCTGCGCGATAACTGTCTCGCAGAAGGAGACCACCGCGTCCCAGGACTCCTCACCGCCGACCATAGCATGGACTACGGCCGGCAGCGAGAGGTCACCGCCTACAACAGAGATGAGGGCACGGCGCGGCTCCTCCCAAGCTGCACACTCTGCAAGCGTATGCCGCACCGTGTCCTCCCGACAGTCGACGCAGTGGTGGCATCGAGCGTCCGGCTCCCTGCCTATGCGACACAAGAACCTCCCGAAGCAGCCATGCCCCGAGAGGACCTGCGTCGCACGGAACGACAGGGAGCCGTGCCTTCTCCCGAGCCAGAGGTCGAGCACTGGCCGGATGGCCTCGATGGTGATGAGGCCGGCGGTAGGGCTCGAAAGCCTGTCCCGCCATTCCGCCACCAGGACCTCGCGCAGCTGCGACCGACGCAGCTCCAAGTGTTGCTGCGTCAGTCTTTCGCCGCGCGCCCGCGCGCCCTCGCGCCACTTATGTAGTGACGCGAGCACTTTCGCCTCCAGGTCCCACGGCGGAGATCCGGCCAGTGCGCAAGCCGCCTCGTAGGAGATCGTGCGATATCCCCTGATGACTCTGACGGCCATCACCCTCTGCGGCCTCCGCAGAACAGTGATGGTGCTGGCCGTCAGGTCAGCCGCCCAGATCGGGGCCCCATATAGGGCCATCGATCGCACGATCCCCACGTACAACCGCCTACAGGCGGTGCTCGGGTCCCCCAGATTGGGAAGCAGCGTTGACAGCGCCCCCGCCGCGCCCAACAACTTGGGCGCCAGCCGCCGGAAGTGGGGGCCGAAATCCCACCGGCTGTCGAGCACCAATCCCAGATACTTCATGGTGGACTCGACAGCGATACGGGCCCCCCCGACCACAATGTGCGATCCCGGCGGCGGCGCTCGCCGGGGGCCATGAAAAACAATGGCCTCCGACTTGTTGAGGGCCACCTCCAGGCCGAGGCGCCGTATGCGGCTCACCACCTGTGAGACCGCAGCCGTCGCCAGCAACGCTGCCTCCCTGTGCGAGCTCCCCCGGGCAGTGACCAGTGTGTCGTCAGCGTAACACACCAGCTGCACTCCCGGCCGGAGCTCGCCCCTCAGCGCCCAGTCGTACCCGATGTTCCACAGGAGCGGGCCCAAGACCGAACCCTGTGGAACACCGCACGACATAGGGCGCTGGCATCTGCCATCGCGTCCCAGATAGGTGACACACCTTTCCGCCAAATAAGCCCCGACGACGCGGCGGAGGTAGGAAGGCACTCGATGATATCGTAGTGCCTCCCGAATACAACTCCAGGGCAGGGTGTTGAAGGCGTTGGAGATGTCCAAGGACACCGCCAACAACACACCGCCCCGCGACACCGCTTCCTCCGCCAGGACTCTCACTCGGGATATCGCCGTCACAGTGGAGCGCCCTTGCCGAAAGCCGTACTGGCATTCGGCCAGGTCCGGCCCCTCTCCGCACAAGTGGCTGACGAGGCGGGCTGAGATTATCCGCTCAAACAGCTTTCCCACCTCGTCGAGCAGCACTATGGGCCGGTACGCGGACGGTGAGTCCGCAGGGCGCCCCGCTTTCCTGAGCAGGACCAGACGACCAGATTTCCACTGAGCGGGAAACTGGCCCTGCTCAAGGCACGCCGAGTAGAGTCCTCTCAGTCGGGGCTCTAGCTCCTTCAGAGCTAGGGCCAACGCGCAGCCGTGAATTCCGTCGGGCCCCGGGGCAGTGTTCTTCGCCCGGAGCCGTGTCACGGCCGCCCTCAACTCTGGTTGTGTCACCTCTGGGACGCTGGCGTCCTCTTCGGGCTCTGCGGCTGTGGGCAGAGCCATCGGCGGCGGAGCGTGCTCCGCTCGTGCCGGGAAGAGGGCTGCTACCACGTCCTCCAGCAGCTCGGGTTGGAGACTCTCCGTAAGCGGGGGCGCCCATGGTCCGAGTTTACCTCGGACCGAGCGATAAGGACGCCCCCACGGATCCCCGTTGAGAGTCTCCAACATCTCCTCCCTGGCTCGCGTCTTCGCCTCGCCGATGGCCAGCCACAGAGCCTTCTTAGCCGCGCGGTACACCTCATACCGCGCGGCTTCTTCGTCAGGGACCCGACGACGTCTTCTCCGGTATCGGGTGTACTGGCGCCTGACCTCCACGCACGAGTCGCGCAACTGCGCGATCTCGGCGGACCACCAGTACACCTGGCGCCTTCTGGGTTGTGTGCGAACCCGGGGCATTGACGCATCGCAAATTTGCGTCATCGCCCCGTGGAACCACTGCGCCTCCTCTTCGACGTCGACGGGTCCGGTCGTTGCCGACTCCCGGATCCAGGCCTGCACAATAGCAGCCTCCTCGAGTAGCTCCCTGTCGAGGCGCTTTCGCGCCCAACGCGGACCGTCCGTTCGCGGGGCCGTTGGATTGCGGCCGCCCGCGGTCTGGGGGGAGACGTTGAAACGGATGTATCTGTGATCCGACAACGTCTCCACCTCCACGGCGACACGCCAATCGCGGACACGGCTTGCGACAGCGGGGCTAGCGAACGAAACGTCCACTATAGAACCACCCCGCTGTCGCACGCACGTGTAGACCGAGCCCCGATTCAGGACGGTCAAGCCGGTCGTGACCGCCCACTCCTCCAACGCCTCGCCCTTGACATCGGTGACCGGGGATCCCCACGCCGCAGACTTGGCGTTGAGATCCCCGAGCAGCAGCACCGGGCGAGGGTGGTACCGGTTCACGACGGCACCCAACTCGACAAGGAAGCTCTCGAAGTCGGCGAGGCTCTTGTTGGGCGAGAAATACGCCCCAACAATGCCAACGCCGTCCGCGAGGGCGGCCACCCAGCCGTGACCTCGGGACGGGTCGACAAGAGCCCCGCCGATGATGGCCACCGAGCCGTCCAGGTCACCCACCCAATCATCTCGGGGGGGGACGTAATACGGCTCGGCGACCACAGCCACATGGATCGACCACTCTGCCATGCTCTGGAGTAAGAGATCCTGAGCCCTGGCAGAGTGGTTGATATTGCCCTGGAGGAAATGGAATTGTGCCATTACGCACAATCCATTCCCTCGGCACCATTCTTAGGCCGGGAGTCGGCCGAAGAGCAACCAGGCTGAGGGGGGTGTAAAGGGCCCCCGACAGCCTTGGTTGTCCCCTTCTTGTTTGCCTTTTTTGGGGCAGGCGGGCAGGCCTTTCTGCCGACGACGTGCCCCGCGGGCCTCCCTGCATCCGTACAGAGGCTGCAGTTTGGCGTCGCGGAGCACGCTGCCGCCTTGTGGCCGGGCTTACCGCAGCGATAGCACTGCTCGCTGCGGTCAGTTGCGGCGGCGCATCGTGCCCTGACGTGCCCAACGTCAAGGCAGCGGTAGCACCGCATAGCCCTGGGTTGCAGCAGCTTGACGCGTGCTGCAACCCACCCTACCAAAAGCCGGCCACTGACAGCGATCCTGTTCGCCGCCGCTACCGGGCACCTCACTGTAATGGCGCCGAGCCCGGCAGCGTCGGCGCGGATCTGGCCCGACCGCACGTCACCCGGCAGACATCCCCCGCTTCGAGCGACGGCCGCTACGACCTCTTCCGGGGTCGTCGAGTCGTCCAAGCCCTCGACGCGCAAATCGGCGGTCTTTACTGGCCTGGACACTCGGACGTCCTCTTCCCTTAGGACCTCCCTTAATTTGGCGGCCAAGATGTCCGCTTTTTCGCCGCCTGAGGGTCCCGACACCTCGAACAGCCGCGCCCCCGTGACCGCCGACTTCATTCTGAAGCCGGTCGGTGTGCCAAGGTCGGGGAACGCGACTTTGGCCTTCGCCTGTTCGAGGACCTCCTTGTAAGTAAGGCCCCTTTCGATAGCTGCTGGCTGCAGTGTTATAACCACAGCCGCAGAGCGTGGGGCCTTACCCTTTCGGGACCTCCTCTTCTTCTTTGGCGCGGGCTTGGGCTGAGCCGTTGCCGGCGGCGCCGCCTTCTTCTTCCGACCCCTTCTGACGACCGTCGTCCAAGCCTCCGTGGGTTGGGATGCGGTCGCCGGGGTCGCAATTGAGCTGGGGGGGGGTGCTGACACACCCTCCGCGGGCTTTTTGGGCCCCTCCGCGGGCTTTTTACCCCCCTTTCCAGCTGCCACAGTCGACGGCCCTGGCCTTGCGGCCTCCTCCATCCTCCGCCTGTCCGCCGCTAGCGGTGGCCGGAGGTTCTGGGCCGGGAGGAGCCTTGTTTCCAAGGCCTCCAGGCGGGCATTCATCATGCCCCCGCACTGCTGCATGCAGATGCGAACGATCCGTTCAACGTCTGCATCGGGCGACAGTGCAGGGGCAGAGGCCGACGTCGGGGCCGCAACTGCCCGAGAGCCGGCAGCTGCGGGAGCCGCACGCTTCTGTTGTGAGGCAGACCCCCTCTGAGCGGCGACCTCCCTCTTGAGGTCCTCCATCTCTGCTCGGAGACGGCCGTTCTCCTCCCACAGCTTCGCCGTCTCCTCAGAGCTAGTTCGATCAAGGAGGACCTCAACCGCCTCCTTGATGCCCTCAGCCGCCTCCTTCAGGGCACGGGTGAACGTGCCCTTCAAGCTGCCAGATTTAGTGGCAACCTTAAGGATCACGTCCACACCGTCCAAAACTTGGCGACTGAGCGCCTCCGCCGTTAAGCCGTCTCCGGAGGCCGCTTGAGCGGCCCGCCGCTCTCGAGCCATCCGAGCCAGCTCGCCGACCTCATCGGCCGCGACCGCCTTCCGCTGCGCCCGCTTTGCAGCATTAGCCTCCGCCTTGTTGCTCTCTAGCAATAGCGGGGACGCAGCGGAATCGCCGCTCAGGAGCTCGTCGCTCTCCATCTCTTCGGGCCGATCCATGCGGACCGCTGCCGCCGGGGTTGGCGTAGCGGGCCGCAAGAACCGACCCCTTTGGTCGCGCTGTGGCACCACAGCGCGACCACCTCTTCTAGATGTCGGCACCTTGGCGGCCGACAACTCCTCCTCGCTTGAGGAGGGGTTTAAACCCTCCCCACGCGAACGCTTCCCCCAGAATTTGGAGAGGGTGCGTGAGCCTCCTTGGCTTTCGCTGCCACTTTCGGCAGACTCCTCATTCTCCGCCATTACTGGCCCACCATCTTTTTTTTTTAGGGTATTTACTGAATCCATGTAGTTCCCACGAGTTGATATAGGTAAGTATGTCCACCGGGCAGAGCCTAGGTACCCGGTAAGCCTACATACTGCAGAGTGCGGCAGGTGCTCTGCAGGGGAAGCGCTAACGACTGGACTCCCTCCAGCCATGCATCCTCTCACCGCGCTTCAGAGCTTAGGATTGGGGGTTTTTTATCTTAGAGGTATCCTTCCTCTGGGCCGGGCGGTTAAGCCGAGCCCCCGACGGCGGCATTACACATGCCTCCGTCCGCTGTCCGGACAACCCGACTCAGCGGACCCGTCGGGAACTCTCTCTTCAGGATTGCTCCGTGAAGAGAGAGCAACTGCCGCTTTGGTGCGCCTGCACCGCAGCGGCATTGGTCGCATCCTTCGCCAATCGACGACTGTCGATCGGACAGGAGCGACCCCAACTCAGACGTTCCTTCACAGTGCCCTCTGCGAATCAGAGGGACACGTGGAGGAACCGTCGTGGAGCAATACGCTCCCCCTCCCCCGCAGAAATCCGCCACAGACAATAGCCCCTCCGACATGGAGAGACTATTGGCCGTGCCCAGGGTGCACCGGCCCGACAACTGCTCTTTCCCCCGAACGCATTCGTAAGGAACCAGCAGCCGTCAGGCACACGAGGAGGTTTTCTGCACGCACCCCAACCTAACCTAACCTAACCTAACCTTTTTTTTTTTTTGTTTTTTTTGATCTCGGGGGGAAATCCTCATGGAAATCCTCCACCCTGGGGCGGGTGGAGGGGTCTGTCAGACTCTTACTGACTAAAACCACCCCGGTGTTCCATCTTCCACCTGCGCCGGGGATCGCGGGAACGTATGCGACATCCGCAATCCCCGGCTGGTGCCGGCCCGCATCTGCGGGCCACCTCGCGTCGGCGAGGGGAGTGAGGTGTTTAACTCCCCTCGCTACGTCAAAGAGGGGCGCACGGGAACACCACGCGCCGCCACCTCGGGTCCGGATGAGTGGGGGGCGACGGACATCCCCAAGTCCGCCGCCCCTGGACCCAGTTAGGGGGGCCGGAAGAGGGCAGCGTATGCCCTCCTCCGACGCCCGATGCGCCTGCTGCGGGCAGGGAGAGCGGTTGTGATCTCCCTCTCCCTTTCCGCAGCCTCCTTCTGCGCGATAACTGTCTCGCAGAAGGAGACCACCGCGTCCCAGGACTCCTCACCGCCGACCATAGCATGGACTACGGCCGGCAGCGAGAGGTCACCGCCTACAACAGAGATGAGGGCACGGCGCGGCTCCTCCCAAGCTGCACACTCTGCAAGCGTATGCCGTGCCGTGTCCTCCCGACAGTCGACGCAGTGGTGGCATCGAGCGTCCGGCTCCCTGCCTATGCGACACAAGAACCTCCCGAAGCAGCCATGCCCCGAGAGGACCTGCGTCGCACGAAACGACAGGGAGCCGTGCCTTCTCCCGAGCCACAGGTCGAGCACTGGCCGGATGGCCTCGATGGTGATGAGGCCGGCGGTAGGGCTCGAAAGCCTGTCCCGCCATTCCGCCACCAGGACCTCGCGCAGCTGCGACCGACGCAGCTCCAAGTGTTGCTGCGTCAGTCTTTCGCCGCGCGCCCGCGCGCCCTCGCGCCACTTATGTAGTGACGCGAGCACTTTCGCCTCCAGGTCCCACGGCGGAGATCCGGCCAGTGCGCAAGCCGCCTCGTAGGAGATCGTGCGATATCCCCTGATGACTCTGACGGCCATCACCCTCTGCGGCCTCCGCAGAACAGTGATGGTGCTGGCCGTCAGGTCAGCCGCCCAGATCGGGGCCCCATATAGGGCCATCGATCGCACGATCCCCACGTACAACCGCCTACAGGCGGTGCTCGGGTCCCCCAGATTGGGAAGCAGCGTTGACAGCGCCCCCGCCGCGCCCAACAACTTGGGCGCCAGCCGCCGGAAGTGGGGGCCGAAATCCCACCGGCTGTCGAGCACCAATCCCAGATACTTCATGGTGGACTCGACAGCGATACGGGCCCCCCCGACCACGATGTGCGATCCCGGCGGCGGCGCTCGCCGGGGGCCATGAAAAACAATGGCCTCCGACTTGTTGAGGGCCACCTCCAGGCCGAGGCGCCGTATGCGGCTCACCACCTGTGAGACCGCAGCCGTCGCCAGCAACGCTGCCTCCCTGTGCGAGCTCCCCCGGGCAGTGACCAGTGTGTCGTCAGCGTAACACACCAGCTGCACTCCCGGCCGGAGCTCGCCCCTCAGCGCCCAGTCGTACCCGATGTTCCACAGGAGCGGGCCCAAGACCGAACCCTGTGGAACACCGCACGACATAGGGCGCTGGCATCTGCCATCGCGTCCCAGATAGGTGACACACCTTTCCGCCAAATAAGCCCCGACGACGCGGCGGAGGTAGGAAGGCACTCGATGATATCGTAGTGCCTCCCGAATACAACTCCAGGGCAGGGTGTTGAAGGCGTTGGAGATGTCCAAGGACACCGCCAACAACACACCGCCCCGCGACACCGCTTCCTCCGCCAGGACTCTCACTCGGGATATCGCCGTCACAGTGGAGCGCCCTTGCCGAAAGCCGTACTGGCATTCGGCCAGGTCCGGCCCCTCTCCGCACAAGTGGCTGACGAGGCGGGCTGAGACTATCCGCTCAAACAGCTTTCCCACCTCGTCGAGCAGCACTATGGGCCGGTACGCGGACGGCGAGTCCGCAGGGCGCCCCGCTTTCCTGAGCAGGACCAGACGACCAGATTTCCACTGAGCGGGAAACTGGCCCTGCTCAAGGCACGCCGAGTAGAGTCCTCTCAGTCGGGGCTCTAGCTCCTTCAGAGCTAGGGCCAACGCGCAGCCGTGAATTCCGTCGGGCCCCGGGGCAGTGTTCTTCGCCCGGAGCCGTGTCACGGCCGCCCTCAACTCTGGTTGTGTCACCTCTGGGACGCTGGCGTCCTCCTCGGGCTCTGCGGCTGTGGGCAGAGCCATCGGCGGCGGAGCGTGCTCCGCTCGTGCCGGGAAGAGGGCTGCTACCACGTCCTCCAGCAGCTCGGGTTGGAGACTCTCCGTAAGCGGGGGCGCCCATGGTCCGAGTTTACCTCGGACCGAGCGATAAGGACGCCCCCACGGATCCCCGTTTAGAGTCTCCAACATCTCCTCCCTGGCTCGCGTCTTCGCTTCGCCGATGGCCAGCCACAGAGCCTTCTTAGCCGCGCGGTACACCTCATACCGCGCGGCTTCTTCGTCAGGGACCCGACGACGTCTTCTCCGGTATCGGGTGTACTGGCGCCTGACCTCCACGCACGAGTCGCGCAACTGCGCGATCTCGGCAGACCACCAGTACACCTGGCGCCTTCTGGGTTGTGTGCGAACCCGGGGCATTGACGCATCGCAAATTTGCGTCATCGCCCCGTGGAACCACTGCGCCTCCTCTTCGACGTCGACGGGTCCGGTCGTTGCCGACTCCCGGATCCAGGCCTGCACAATAGCAGCCTCCTCGAGTAGCTCCCTGTCGAGGCGCTTTCGCGCCCAACGCGGACCGTCCGTTCGCGGGGCCGTTGGATTGCGGCCGCCCGCGGTCTGGGGGGAGACGTTGAAACGGATGTATCTGTGATAACCTAACCTAACCTAACCTAACCTAACCTTTTTTTTTTTTTTTGATCTCGGGGGGAAATCCTCATGGAAATCCTCCACCCTGGGGCGGGTGGAGGGGTCTGTCAGACTCTTACTGACTAAAACCACCCCGGTGTTCCATCTCCCACCTACGCCGGGGATCACGGGAACGTATGCGACATCCGCAATCCCCGGCTGGTGCCGGCCCGCCTCTGCGGGCCACCTCGCGTCGGCGAGGGGAGTGAGGTGTTTAACTCCCCTCGCTACGTCAAAGAGGGGCGCACGGGAACACCACGCGCCGCCACCTCGGGTCCGGATGAGTGGGGAGCGACGGACATCCCCAAGTCCGCCGCCCCTGGACCCAGTTAGGGGGGCCGGAAGAGGGCAGCGTATGCCCTCCTCCGACGCCCGATGCGCCTGCTGCGGGCAGGGAGAGCGGTTGTGATCTCCCTCTCCCTTTCCGCAGCCTCCTTCTGCGCGATAACTGTCTCGCAGAAGGAGACCACCGCGTCCCAGGACTCCTCACCGCCGACCATAGCATGGACTACGGCCGGCAGCGAGAGGTCGCCGCCTACAACAGAGATGAGGGCACGGCGCGGCTCCTCCCAAGCTGCACACTCTGCAAGCGTATGCCGCACCGTGTCCTCCCGACAGTCGACGCAGTGGTGGCATCGAGCGTCCGGCTCCCTGCCTATGCGACACAGGAACCTCCCGAAGCAGCCATGCCCCGAGAGGACCTGCGTCGCACGAAACGACAGGGAGCCGTGCCTTCTCCCGAGCCAAAGGTCGAGCGCTGGCCGGATGGCCTCGATGGTGATGAGGCCGGCGGTAGGGCTCGAAAGCCTGTCCCGCCATTCCGCCACCAGGACCTCGCGCAGCTGCGACCGACGCAGCTCCAAGTGTTGCTGCGTCAGTCTTTCGCCGCGCGCCCGCGCGCCCTCGCGCCACCTATGCAGTGACGCGAGCACTTTCGCCTCCAGGTCCCACGGCGGAGATCCGGCCAGTGCGCAAGCCGCCTCGTAGGAGATCGTGCGATATCCCCTGATGACTCTGACGGCCATCACCCTCTGCGGCTTCCGCAGAACAGTGATGGTGCTGGCCGTCAGGTCAGCCGCCCAGATCGGGGCCCCATATAGGGCCATCGATCGCACGATCCCCACGTACAACCGCCTACAGGCGGTGCTCGGGTCCCCCAGATTGGGAAGCAGCGTTGACAGCGCCCCCGCCGCGCCCAACAACTTGGGCGCCAGCCGCCGGAAGTGGGGGCCGAAATCCCACCGGCTGTCGAGCACCAATCCCAGATACTTCATGGTGGACTCGACAGCGATAAACCTTTTTTTTTTTTTTTTTTTTGATCTCGGGGGGAAATCCTCATGGAAATCCTCCACCCTGGGGCGGGTGGAGGGGTCTGTCAGACTCTTACTGACTAAAACCACCCCGGTGTTCCATCTTCCACCTGCGCCGGGGATCGCGGGAACGTATGCGACATCCGCAATCCCCGGCTGGTGCCGGCCCGCCACTGCGGGCCACCTCGCGTCGGCGAGGGGAGTGAGGTGTTTGACTCCCCTCGCTACGTCAAAGAGGGGCGCACGGGAACACCACGCGCCGCCACCTCGGGTCCGGATGAGTGGGGGGCGACGGACATCCCCAAGTCCGCCGCCCCTGGACCCAGTTAGGGGGGCCGGAAGAGGGCAGCGTATGCCCTCCTCCGACGCCCGATGCGCCTGCTGCGGGCAGGGAGAGCGGTTGTGATCTCCCTCTCCCTTTCCGCAGCCTCCTTCTGCGCGATAACTGTCTCGCAGAAGGAGACCACCGCGTCCCAGGACTCCTCACCACCGACCATAGCATGGACTACGGCCGGCAGCGAGAGGTCACCGCCTACAACAGAGATGAGGGCACGGCGCGGCTCCTCCCAAGCTGCACACTCTGCAAGCGTATGCCGCACCGTGTCCTCCCGACAGTCGACGCAGTGGTGGCATCGAGCGTCCGGCTCCCTGCCTATGCGACACAAGAACCTCCCGAAGCAGCCATGCCCCGAGAGGACCTGCGTCGCACGGAACGACAGGGAGCCGTGCCTTCTCCCGAGCCAGAGGTCGAGCACTGGCCGGATGGCCTCGATGGTGATGAGGCCGGCGGTAGGGCTCGAAAGCCTGTCCCGCCATTCCGCCACCAGGACCTCGCGCAGCTGCGACCGACGCAGCTCCAAGTGTTGCTGCGTCAGTCTTTCGCCGCGCGCCCGCGCGCCCTCGCGCCACTTATGTAGTGACGCGAGCACTTTCGCCTCCAGGTCCCACGGCGGAGATCCGGCCAGTGCGCAAGCCGCCTCGTAGGAGATCGTGCGATATCCCCTGATGACTCTGACGGCCATCACCCTCTGCGGCCTCCGCAGAACAGTGATGGTGCTGGCCGTCAGGTCAGCCGCCCAGGGACAGCGATAAACCTAACCTAACCTAACCTAACCTGCAATAACTTTGACACTAGGATAGCTTTTTTCACGCGGTTTTTGACTGAAACGTTGTCCAATAGGCCTCCGCTTACCTTGTGACATATTTAAATTGACCCACCTGAAAGGAATTTTCAGTCACAGTACTTACGTGATTTTTTCAAAATTTAAAACACTTCAAAATTTTTATCTACATAACCCTTCAATTAATTTCCGTTCTTTTTGCAGAATCGGGTTCTCGCTTATCTTACCTCGATTTCTAGGCGCATAGCGCGGTCTGAAATTTTGATTGGTCGCTGAAAACTCGATTTTTTCCTGAAAAAAGTGGTTTTTTGACCACTGTGCAAAATTTTCTTTTTCTAAATTTCCGAAAACGCTCTAGTTAGCTAGCCCGCGCCGAGACGCATCTTCTGACACCTCACACGTGCGGCTGGCTCGCATAGAACGTCAAAATTTTTTAATAAATCTATAATCTAATTACGCAAGTACATACCCAAAATCCACCTGTAGGAGCCTTGTCAAAACAAAAATTGCAATAACTTTGACACTAGGATAGCTTTTTTCACGCGGTTTTTGACTGAAACGTTGTCCAATAGGCCTCCGCTTACCTTGTGACATATTTAAATTGACCCACCTGAAAGGAATTTTCAGTCACAGTACTTACGTGATTTTTTCAAAATTTAAAACACTTCAAAATTTTTATCTACATAACCCTTCAATTAATTTCCGTTCTTTTTGCAGAATCGGGTTCTCGCTTATCTTACCTCGATTTCTAGGCGCATAGCGCGGTCTGAAATTTTGATTGGTCGCTGAAAACTCGATTTTTTCCTGAAAAAAGTGGTTTTTTGACCACTGTGCAAAATTTTCTTTTTCTAAATTTCCGAAAACGCTCTAGTTAGCTAGCCCGCGCCGAGACGCATCTTCTGACACCTCACACGTGCGGCTGGCTCGCATAGAACGTCAAAATTTTTTAATAAATCTATAATCTAATTACGCAAGTACATACCCAAAATCCACCTGTAGGAGCCTTGTCAATGGGCACGCCACAATTGCGGCGGTAAGGCCCCTCTTTGAGGAGTGGCTGGAGAGGCGCCACGGCGTCCTCACCTTCCGCCTGACGCAGGTACTTACCGGACACGGCTGTTTCGGGAGGTACCTGTTTCGGATTAAGCGGGAAGACACGCCCGGGTGTCAGCACTGTGAGGATCGCCCGGAGGACACGGTGGAGCATACGGTGGAGGTCTGCCCTGCTTGGGCTGAGCACCGCCGTGTCCTCATTGCGGCGATCGGTGGCGGCGACCTCTCGCGTCCGGCCCTGGTTGAATCCATGGTCCGGAGCGAGGAGGCTTGGGAAGCGGTCACCTCCTTCTGCGAAGCAGTAATGCTAGCGAAGGAGGAGGCGGGCCGCGCGAGGGAAAGGCAAGGCCTTCGCCCCAACCGCCGCAACAGGAGAAGACGCCCCGGGCGTCGGGAGTCGCAGGGCGATCCCCGGCCACCGTAGGCGCGGGCCTGCGGACGGCGAGCATTGGGTGGCTCGCCGTCCGATCACCACCAGGCCCGGGTCGATGGCGCGTTGTGTTTCACGCGCGCCTCAAAGAGATGCCAGCATAAAAGACGGGGTCCGCTAGGGCCAGAGCCTGCCAGGGTTGCGGAATTTGTTCGAAAGAGTCACCGCGGCCCTGGAACGCAAAGGGCTTCAGAAGGAACACGGATGGGTTTTAGTCAGTAAGAGTCTGACACGCCCTTCCGCTCCACCCAGAGCGGAAGAAGTCATTTGATGATTTCCCATCCTAAAAAAAAAAAAAAAAAAAAAAAAGGAGCCTTGTCAAAACAAAAATTGCAATAACTTTGACACTAGGATAGCTTTTTTCACGCGGTTTTTGACTGAAACGTTGTCCAATAGGCCTCCGCTTACCTTGTGACATATTTAAATTGACCCACCTGAAAGGAATTTTCAGTCACAGTACTTACGTGATTTTTTCAAAATTTAAAACACTTCAAAATTTTTATCTACATAACCCTTCAATTAATTTCCGTTCTTTTTGCAGAATCGGGTTCTCGCTTATCTTACCTCGATTTCTAGGCGCATAGCGCGGTCTGAAATTTTGATTGGTCGCTGAAAACTCGATTTTTTCCTGAAAAAAGTGGTTTTTTGACCACTGTGCAAAATTTTCTTTTTCTAAATTTCCGAAAACGCTCTAGTTAGCTAGCCCGCGCCGAGACGCATCTTCTGACACCTCACACGTGCGGCTGGCTCGCATAGAACGTCAAAATTTTTTAATAAATCTATAATCTAATTACGCAAGTACATACCCAAAATCCACCTGTAGGAGCCTTGTCAAAACAAAAATTGCAATAACTTTAACACTAGGATAGCTTTTTTCACGCGGTTTTTGACTGAAACGTTGTCCAATAGGCCTCCGCTTACCTTGTGACATATTTAAATTGACCCACCTGAAAGGAATTTTCAGTCACAGTACTTACGTGATTTTTTCAAAATTTAAAACACTTCAAAATTTTTATCTACATAACCCTTCAATTAATTTCCGTTCTTTTTGCAGAATCGGGTTCTCGCTTATCTTACCTCGATTTCTAGGCGCATAGCGCGGTCTGAAATTTTGATTGGTCGCTGAAAACTCGATTTTTTCCTGAAAAAAGTGGTTTTTTGACCACTGTGCAAAATTTTCTTTTTCTAAATTTCCGAAAACGCTCTAGTTAGCTAGCCCGCGCCGAGACGCATCTTCTGACACCTCACACGTGCGGCTGGCTCGCATAGAACGTCAAAATTTTTTAATAAATCTATAATCTAATTACGCAAGTACATACCCAAAATCCACCTGTAGGAGCCTTGTCAAAACAAAAATTGCAATAACTTTGACACTAGGATAGCTTTTTTCACGCGGTTTTTGACTGAAACGTTGTCCAATAGGCCTCTGCTTACCTTGTGACATATTTAAATTGACCCACCTGAAAGGAATTTTCAGTCACAGTACTTACGTGATTTTTTCAAAATTTAAAACACTTCAAAATTTTTATCTACATAACCCTTCAATTAATTTCCGTTCTTTTTGCAGAATCGGGTTCTCGCTTATCTTACCTCGATTTCTAGGCGCATAGCGCGGTCTGAAATTTTGATTGGTCGCTGAAAACTCGATTTTTTCCTGAAAAAAGTGGTTTTTTGACCACTGTGCAAAATTTTCTTTTTCTAAATTTCCGAAAACGCTCTAGTTAGCTAGCCCGCGCCGAGACGCATCTTCTGACACCTCACACGTGCGGCTGGCTCGCATAGAACGTCAAAATTTTTTAATAAATCTATAATCTAATTACGCAAGTACATACCCAAAATCCACCTGTAGGAGCCTTGTCAAAACAAAAATTGCAATAACTTTGACACTAGGATAGCTTTTTTCACGCGGTTTTTGACTGAAACGTTGTCCAATAGGCCTCCGCTTACCTTGTGACATATTTAAATTGACCCACCTGAAAGGAATTTTCAGTCACAGTACTTACGTGATTTTTTCAAAATTTAAAACACTTCAAAATTTTTATCTACATAACCCTTCAATTAATTTCCGTTCTTTTTGCAGAATCGGGTTCTCGCTTATCTTACCTCGATTTCTAGGCGCATAGCGCGGTCTGAAATTTTGATTGGTCGCTGAAAACTCGATTTTTTCCTGAAAAAAGTGGTTTTTTGACCACTGTGCAAAATTTTCTTTTTCTAAATTTCCGAAAACGCTCTAGTTAGCTAGCCCGCGCCGAGACGCATCTTCTGACACCTCACACGTGCGGCTGGCTCGCATAGAACGTCAAAATTTTTTAATAAATCTATAATCTAATTACGCAAGTACATACCCAAAATCCACCTGTAGGAGCCTTGTCAAAACAAAAATTGCAATAACTTTAACACTAGGATAGCTTTTTTCACGCGGTTTTTGACTGAAACGTTGTCCAATAGGCCTCCGCTTACCTTGTGACATATTTAAATTGACCCACCTGAAAGGAATTTTCAGTCACAGTACTTACGTGATTTTTTCAAAATTTAAAACACTTCAAAATTTTTATCTACATAACCCTTCAATTAATTTCCGTTCTTTTTGCAGAATCGGGTTCTCGCTTATCTTACCTCGATTTCTAGGCGCATAGCGCGGTCTGAAATTTTGATTGGTCGCTGAAAACTCGATTTTTTCCTGAAAAAAGTGGTTTTTTGACCACTGTGCAAAATTTTCTTTTTCTAAATTTCCGAAAACGCTCTAGTTAGCTAGCCCGCGCCGAGACGCATCTTCTGACACCTCACACGTGCGGCTGGCTCGCATAGAACGTCAAAATTTTTTAATAAATCTATAATCTAATTACGCAAGTACATACCCAAAATCCACCTGTAGGAGCCTTGTCAAAACAAAAATTGCAATAACTTTGACACTAGGATAGCTTTTTTCACGCGGTTTTTGACTGAAACGTTGTCCAATAGGCCTCCGCTTACCTTGTGACATATTTAAATTGACCCACCTGAAAGGAATTTTCAGTCACAGTACTTACGTGATTTTTTCAAAATTTAAAACACTTCAAAATTTTTATCTACATAACCCTTCAATTAATTTCCGTTCTTTTTGCAGAATCGGGTTCTCGCTTATCTTACCTCGATTTCTAGGCGCATAGCGCGGTCTGAAATTTTGATTGGTCGCTGAAAACTCGATTTTTTCCTGAAAAAAGTGGTTTTTTGACCACTGTGCAAAATTTTCTTTTTCTAAATTTCCGAAAACGCTCTAGTTAGCTAGCCCGCGCCGAGACGCATCTTCTGACACCTCACACGTGCGGCTGGCTCGCATAGAACGTCAAAATTTTTTAATAAATCTATAATCTAATTACGCAAGTACATACCCAAAATCCACCTGTAGGAGCCTTGTCAAAACAAAAATTGCAATAACTTTAACACTAGGATAGCTTTTTTCACGCGGTTTTTGACTGAAACGTTGTCCAATAGGCCTCCGCTTACCTTGTGACATATTTAAATTGACCCACCTGAAAGGAATTTTCAGTCACAGTACTTACGTGATTTTTTCAAAATTTAAAACACTTCAAAATTTTTATCTACATAACCCTTCAATTAATTTCCGTTCTTTTTGCAGAATCGGGTTCTCGCTTATCTTACCTCGATTTCTAGGCGCATAGCGCGGTCTGAAATTTTGATTGGTCGCTGAAAACTCGATTTTTTCCTGAAAAAAGTGGTTTTTTGACCACTGTGCAAAATTTTCTTTTTCTAAATTTCCGAAAACGCTCTAGTTAGCTAGCCCGCGCCGAGACGCATCTTCTGACACCTCACACGTGCGGCTGGCTCGCATAGAACGTCAAAATTTTTTAATAAATCTATAATCTAATTACGCAAGTACATACCCAAAATCCACCTGTAGGAGCCTTGTCAAAACAAAAATTGCAATAACTTTAACACTAGGATAGCTTTTTTCACGCGGTTTTTGACTGAAACGTTGTCCAATAGGCCTCCGCTTACCTTGTGACATATTTAAATTGACCCACCTGAAAGGAATTTTCAGTCACAGTACTTACGTGATTTTTTCAAAATTTAAAACACTTCAAAATTTTTATCTACATAACCCTTCAATTAATTTCCGTTCTTTTTGCAGAATCGGGTTCTCGCTTATCTTACCTCGATTTCTAGGCGCATAGCGCGGTCTGAAATTTTGATTGGTCGCTGAAAACTCGATTTTTTCCTGAAAAAAGTGGTTTTTTGACCACTGTGCAAAATTTTCTTTTTCTAAATTTCCGAAAACGCTCTAGTTAGCTAGCCCGCGCCGAGACGCATCTTCTGACACCTCACACGTGCGGCTGGCTCGCATAGAACGTCAAAAATTTTTAATAAATCTATAATCTAATTACGCAAGTACATACCCAAAATCCACCTGTAGGAGCCTTGTCAAAACAAAAATTGCAATAACTTTGACACTAGGATAGCTTTTTTCACGCGGTTTTTGACTGAAACGTTGTCCAATAGGCCTCCGCTTACCTTGTGACATATTTAAATTGACCCACCTGAAAGGAATTTTCAGTCACAGTACTTACGTGATTTTTTCAAAATTTAAAACACTTCAAAATTTTTATCTACATAACCCTTCAATTAATTTCCGTTCTTTTTGCAGAATCGGGTTCTCGCTTATCTTACCTCGATTTCTAGGCGCATAGCGCGGTCTGAAATTTTGATTGGTCGCTGAAAACTCGATTTTTTCCTGAAAAAAGTGGTTTTTTGACCACTGTGCAAAATTTTCTTTTTCTAAATTTCCGAAAACGCTCTAGTTAGCTAGCCCGCGCCGAGACGCATCTTCTGACACCTCACACGTGCGGCTGGCTCGCATAGAACGTCAAAATTTTTTAATAAATCTATAATCTAATTACGCAAGTACATACCCAAAATCCACCTGTAGGAGCCTTGTCAAAACAAAAATTGCAATAACTTTGACACTAGGATAGCTTTTTTCACGCGGTTTTTGACTGAAACGTTGTCCAATAGGCCTCCGCTTACCTTGTGACATATTTAAATTGACCCACCTGAAAGGAATTTTCAGTCACAGTACTTACGTGATTTTTTCAAAATTTAAAACACTTCAAAATTTTTATCTACATAACCCTTCAATTAATTTCCGTTCTTTTTGCAGAATCGGGTTCTCGCTTATCTTACCTCGATTTCTAGGCGCATAGCGCGGTCTGAAATTTTGATTGGTCGCTGAAAACTCGATTTTTTCCTGAAAAAAGTGGTTTTTTGACCACTGTGCAAAATTTTCTTTTTCTAAATTTCCGAAAACGCTCTAGTTAGCTAGCCCGCGCCGAGACGCATCTTCTGACACCTCACACGTGCGGCTGGCTCGCATAGAACGTCAAAATTTTTTAATAAATCTATAATCTAATTACGCAAGTACATACCCAAAATCCACCTGTAGGAGCCTTGTCAAAACAAAAATTGCAATAACTTTAACACTAGGATAGCTTTTTTCACGCGGTTTTTGACTGAAACGTTGTCCAATAGGCCTCCGCTTACCTTGTGACATATTTAAATTGACCCACCTGAAAGGAATTTTCAGTCACAGTACTTACGTGATTTTTTCAAAATTTAAAACACTTCAAAATTTTTATCTACATAACCCTTCAATTAATTTCCGTTCTTTTTGCAGAATCGGGTTCTCGCTTATCTTACCTCGATTTCTAGGCGCATAGCGCGGTCTGAAATTTTGATTGGTCGCTGAAAACTCGATTTTTTCCTGAAAAAAGTGGTTTTTTGACCACTGTGCAAAATTTTCTTTTTCTAAATTTCCGAAAACGCTCTAGTTAGCTAGCCCGCGCCGAGACGCATCTTCTGACACCTCACACGTGCGGCTGGCTCGCATAGAACGTCAAAATTTTTTAATAAATCTATAATCTAATTACGCAAGTACATACCCAAAATCCACCTGTAGGAGCCTTGTCAAAACAAAAATTGCAATAACTTTAACACTAGGATAGCTTTTTTCACGCGGTTTTTGACTGAAACGTTGTCCAATAGGCCTCCGCTTACCTTGTGACATATTTAAATTGACCCACCTGAAAGGAATTTTCAGTCACAGTACTTACGTGATTTTTTCAAAATTTAAAACACTTCAAAATTTTTATCTACATAACCCTTCAATTAATTTCCGTTCTTTTTGCAGAATCGGGTTCTCGCTTATCTTACCTCGATTTCTAGGCGCATAGCGCGGTCTGAAATTTTGATTGGTCGCTGAAAACTCGATTTTTTCCTGAAAAAAGTGGTTTTTTGACCACTGTGCAAAATTTTCTTTTTCTAAATTTCCGAAAACGCTCTAGTTAGCTAGCCCGCGCCGAGACGCATCTTCTGACACCTCACACGTGCGGCTGGCTCGCATAGAACGTCAAAATTTTTTAATAAATCTATAATCTAATTACGCAAGTACATACCCAAAATCCACCTGTAGGAGCCTTGTCAAAACAAAAATTGCAATAACTTTGACACTAGGATAGCTTTTTTCACGCGGTTTTTGACTGAAACGTTGTCCAATAGGCCTCCGCTTACCTTGTGACATATTTAAATTGACCCACCTGAAAGGAATTTTCAGTCACAGTACTTACGTGATTTTTTCAAAATTTAAAACACTTCAAAATTTTTATCTACATAACCCTTCAATTAATTTCCGTTCTTTTTGCAGAATCGGGTTCTCGCTTATCTTACCTCGATTTCTAGGCGCATAGCGCGGTCTGAAATTTTGATTGGTCGCTGAAAACTCGATTTTTTCCTGAAAAAAGTGGTTTTTTGACCACTGTGCAAAATTTTCTTTTTCTAAATTTCCGAAAACGCTCTAGTTAGCTAGCCCGCGCCGAGACGCATCTTCTGACACCTCACACGTGCGGCTGGCTCGCATAGAACGTCAAAATTTTTTAATAAATCTATAATCTAATTACGCAAGTACATACCCAAAATCCACCTGTAGGAGCCTTGTCAAAACAAAAATTGCAATAACTTTGACACTAGGATAGCTTTTTTCACGCGGTTTTTGACTGAAACGTTGTCCAATAGGCCTCCGCTTACCTTGTGACATATTTAAATTGACCCACCTGAAAGGAATTTTCAGTCACAGTACTTACGTGATTTTTTCAAAATTTAAAACACTTCAAAATTTTTATCTACATAACCCTTCAATTAATTTCCGTTCTTTTTGCAGAATCGGGTTCTCGCTTATCTTACCTCGATTTCTAGGCGCATAGCGCGGTCTGAAATTTTGATTGGTCGCTGAAAACTCGATTTTTTCCTGAAAAAAGTGGTTTTTTGACCACTGTGCAAAATTTTCTTTTTCTAAATTTCCGAAAACGCTCTAGTTAGCTAGCCCGCGCCGAGACGCATCTTCTGACACCTCACACGTGCGGCTGGCTCGCATAGAACGTCAAAATTTTTTAATAAATCTATAATCTAATTACGCAAGTACATACCCAAAATCCACCTGTAGGAGCCTTGTCAAAACAAAAATTGCAATAACTTTGACACTAGGATAGCTTTTTTCACGCGGTTTTTGACTGAAACGTTGTCCAATAGGCCTCCGCTTACCTTGTGACATATTTAAATTGACCCACCTGAAAGGAATTTTCAGTCACAGTACTTACGTGATTTTTTCAAAATTTAAAACACTTCAAAATTTTTATCTACATAACCCTTCAATTAATTTCCGTTCTTTTTGCAGAATCGGGTTCTCGCTTATCTTACCTCGATTTCTAGGCGCATAGCGCGGTCTGAAATTTTGATTGGTCGCTGAAAACTCGATTTTTTCCTGAAAAAAGTGGTTTTTTGACCACTGTGCAAAATTTTCTTTTTCTAAATTTCCGAAAACGCTCTAGTTAGCTAGCCCGCGCCGAGACGCATCTTCTGACACCTCACACGTGCGGCTGGCTCGCATAGAACGTCAAAATTTTTTAATAAATCTATAATCTAATTACGCAAGTACATACCCAAAATCCACCTGTAGGAGCCTTGTCAAAACAAAAATTGCAATAACTTTGACACTAGGATAGCTTTTTTCACGCGGTTTTTGACTGAAACGTTGTCCAATAGGCCTCCGCTTACCTTGTGACATATTTAAATTGACCCACCTGAAAGGAATTTTCAGTCACAGTACTTACGTGATTTTTTCAAAATTTAAAACACTTCAAAATTTTTATCTACATAACCCTTCAATTAATTTCCGTTCTTTTTGCAGAATCGGGTTCTCGCTTATCTTACCTCGATTTCTAGGCGCATAGCGCGGTCTGAAATTTTGATTGGTCGCTGAAAACTCGATTTTTTCCTGAAAAAAGTGGTTTTTTGACCACTGTGCAAAATTTTCTTTTTCTAAATTTCCGAAAACGCTCTAGTTAGCTAGCCCGCGCCGAGACGCATCTTCTGACACCTCACACGTGCGGCTGGCTCGCATAGAACGTCAAAATTTTTTAATAAATCTATAATCTAATTACGCAAGTACATACCCAAAATCCACCTGTAGGAGCCTTATCAAAACAAAAATTGCAATAACTTTGACACTAGGATAGCTTTTTTCACGCGGTTTTTGACTGAAACGTTGTCCAATAGGCCTCCGCTTACCTTGTGACATATTTAAATTGACCCACCTGAAAGGAATTTTCAGTCACAGTACTTACGTGATTTTTTCAAAATTTAAAACACTTCAAAATTTTTATCTACATAACCCTTCAATTAATTTCCGTTCTTTTTGCAGAATCGGGTTCTCGCTTATCTTACCTCGATTTCTAGGCGCATAGCGCGGTCTGAAATTTTGATTGGTCGCTGAAAACTCGATTTTTTCCTGAAAAAAGTGGTTTTTTGACCACTGTGCAAAATTTTCTTTTTCTAAATTTCCGAAAACGCTCTAGTTAGCTAGCCCGCGCCGAGACGCATCTTCTGACACCTCACACGTGCGGCTGGCTCGCATAGAACGTCAAAATTTTTTAATAAATCTATAATCTAATTACGCAAGTACATACCCAAAATCCACCTGTAGGAGCCTTGTCAAAACAAAAATTGCAATAACTTTGACACTAGGATAGCTTTTTTCACGCGGTTTTTGACTGAAACGTTGTCCAATAGGCCTCCGCTTACCTTGTGACATATTTAAATTGACCCACCTGAAAGGAATTTTCAGTCACAGTACTTACGTGATTTTTTCAAAATTTAAAACACTTCAAAATTTTTATCTACATAACCCTTCAATTAATTTCCGTTCTTTTTGCAGAATCGGGTTCTCGCTTATCTTACCTCGATTTCTAGGCGCATAGCGCGGTCTGAAATTTTGATTGGTCGCTGAAAACTCGATTTTTTCCTGAAAAAAGTGGTTTTTTGACCACTGTGCAAAATTTTCTTTTTCTAAATTTCCGAAAACGCTCTAGTTAGCTAGCCCGCGCCGAGACGCATCTTCTGACACCTCACACGTGCGGCTGGCTCGCATAGAACGTCAAAATTTTTTAATAAATCTATAATCTAATTACGCAAGTACATACCCAAAATCCACCTGTAGGAGCCTTGTCAAAACAAAAATTGCAATAACTTTAACACTAGGATAGCTTTTTTCACGCGGTTTTTGACTGAAACGTTGTCCAATAGGCCTCCGCTTACCTTGTGACATATTTAAATTGACCCACCTGAAAGGAATTTTCAGTCACAGTACTTACGTGATTTTTTCAAAATTTAAAACACTTCAAAATTTTTATCTACATAACCCTTCAATTAATTTCCGTTCTTTTTGCAGAATCGGGTTCTCGCTTATCTTACCTCGATTTCTAGGCGCATAGCGCGGTCTGAAATTTTGATTGGTCGCTGAAAACTCGATTTTTTCCTGAAAAAAGTGGTTTTTTGACCACTGTGCAAAATTTTCTTTTTCTAAATTTCCGAAAACGCTCTAGTTAGCTAGCCCGCGCCGAGACGCATCTTCTGACACCTCACACGTGCGGCTGGCTCGCATAGAACGTCAAAATTTTTTAATAAATCTATAATCTAATTACGCAAGTACATACCCAAAATCCACCTGTAGGAGCCTTGTCAAAACAAAAATTGCAATAACTTTGACACTAGGATAGCTTTTTTCACGCGGTTTTTGACTGAAACGTTGTCCAATAGGCCTCCGCTTACCTTGTGACATATTTAAATTGACCCACCTGAAAGGAATTTTCAGTCACAGTACTTACGTGATTTTTTCAAAATTTAAAACACTTCAAAATTTTTATCTACATAACCCTTCAATTAATTTCCGTTCTTTTTGCAGAATCGGGTTCTCGCTTATCTTACCTCGATTTCTAGGCGCATAGCGCGGTCTGAAATTTTGATTGGTCGCTGAAAACTCGATTTTTTCCTGAAAAAAGTGGTTTTTTGACCACTGTGCAAAATTTTCTTTTTCTAAATTTCCGAAAACGCTCTAGTTAGCTAGCCCGCGCCGAGACGCATCTTCTGACACCTCACACGTGCGGCTGGCTCGCATAGAACGTCAAAATTTTTTAATAAATCTATAATCTAATTACGCAAGTACATACCCAAAATCCACCTGTAGGAGCCTTGTCAAAACAAAAATTGCAATAACTTTGACACTAGGATAGCTTTTTTCACGCGGTTTTTGACTGAAACGTTGTCCAATAGGCCTCCGCTTACCTTGTGACATATTTAAATTGACCCACCTGAAAGGAATTTTCAGTCACAGTACTTACGTGATTTTTTCAAAATTTAAAACACTTCAAAATTTTTATCTACATAACCCTTCAATTAATTTCCGTTCTTTTTGCAGAATCGGGTTCTCGCTTATCTTACCTCGATTTCTAGGCGCATAGCGCGGTCTGAAATTTTGATTGGTCGCTGAAAACTCGATTTTTTCCTGAAAAAAGTGGTTTTTTGACCACTGTGCAAAATTTTCTTTTTCTAAATTTCCGAAAACGCTCTAGTTAGCTAGCCCGCGCCGAGACGCATCTTCTGACACCTCACACGTGCGGCTGGCTCGCATAGAACGTCAAAATTTTTTAATAAATCTATAATCTAATTACGCAAGTACATACCCAAAATCCACCTGTAGGAGCCTTGTCAAAACAAAAATTGCAATAACTTTGACACTAGGATAGCTTTTTTCACGCGGTTTTTGACTGAAACGTTGTCCAATAGGCCTCCGCTTACCTTGTGACATATTTAAATTGACCCACCTGAAAGGAATTTTCAGTCACAGTACTTACGTGATTTTTTCAAAATTTAAAACACTTCAAAATTTTTATCTACATAACCCTTCAATTAATTTCCGTTCTTTTTGCAGAATCGGGTTCTCGCTTATCTTACCTCGATTTCTAGGCGCATAGCGCGGTCTGAAATTTTGATTGGTCGCTGAAAACTCGATTTTTTCCTGAAAAAAGTGGTTTTTTGACCACTGTGCAAAATTTTCTTTTTCTAAATTTCCGAAAACGCTCTAGTTAGCTAGCCCGCGCCGAGACGCATCTTCTGACACCTCACACGTGCGGCTGGCTCGCATAGAACGTCAAAATTTTTTAATAAATCTATAATCTAATTACGCAAGTACATACCCAAAATCCACCTGTAGGAGCCTTGTCAAAACAAAAATTGCAATAACTTTGACACTAGGATAGCTTTTTTCACGCGGTTTTTGACTGAAACGTTGTCCAATAGGCCTCCGCTTACCTTGTGACATATTTAAATTGACCCACCTGAAAGGAATTTTCAGTCACAGTACTTACGTGATTTTTTCAAAATTTAAAACACTTCAAAATTTTTATCTACATAACCCTTCAATTAATTTCCGTTCTTTTTGCAGAATCGGGTTCTCGCTTATCTTACCTCGATTTCTAGGCGCATAGCGCGGTCTGAAATTTTGATTGGTCGCTGAAAACTCGATTTTTTCCTGAAAAAAGTGGTTTTTTGACCACTGTGCAAAATTTTCTTTTTCTAAATTTCCGAAAACGCTCTAGTTAGCTAGCCCGCGCCGAGACGCATCTTCTGACACCTCACACGTGCGGCTGGCTCGCATAGAACGTCAAAATTTTTTAATAAATCTATAATCTAATTACGCAAGTACATACCCAAAATCCACCTGTAGGAGCCTTGTCAAAACAAAAATTGCAATAACTTTGACACTAGGATAGCTTTTTTCACGCGGTTTTTGACTGAAACGTTGTCCAATAGGCCTCCGCTTACCTTGTGACATATTTAAATTGACCCACCTGAAAGGAATTTTCAGTCACAGTACTTACGTGATTTTTTCAAAATTTAAAACACTTCAAAATTTTTATCTACATAACCCTTCAATTAATTTCCGTTCTTTTTGCAGAATCGGGTTCTCGCTTATCTTACCTCGATTTCTAGGCGCATAGCGCGGTCTGAAATTTTGATTGGTCGCTGAAAACTCGATTTTTTCCTGAAAAAAGTGGTTTTTTGACCACTGTGCAAAATTTTCTTTTTCTAAATTTCCGAAAACGCTCTAGTTAGCTAGCCCGCGCCGAGACGCATCTTCTGACACCTCACACGTGCGGCTGGCTCGCATAGAACGTCAAAATTTTTTAATAAATCTATAATCTAATTACGCAAGTACATACCCAAAATCCACCTGTAGGAGCCTTGTCAAAACAAAAATTGCAATAACTTTGACACTAGGATAGCTTTTTTCACGCGGTTTTTGACTGAAACGTTGTCCAATAGGCCTCCGCTTACCTTGTGACATATTTAAATTGACCCACCTGAAAGGAATTTTCAGTCACAGTACTTACGTGATTTTTTCAAAATTTAAAACACTTCAAAATTTTTATCTACATAACCCTTCAATTAATTTCCGTTCTTTTTGCAGAATCGGGTTCTCGCTTATCTTACCTCGATTTCTAGGCGCATAGCGCGGTCTGAAATTTTGATTGGTCGCTGAAAACTCGATTTTTTCCTGAAAAAAGTGGTTTTTTGACCACTGTGCAAAATTTTCTTTTTCTAAATTTCCGAAAACGCTCTAGTTAGCTAGCCCGCGCCGAGACGCATCTTCTGACACCTCACACGTGCGGCTGGCTCGCATAGAACGTCAAAATTTTTTAATAAATCTATAATCTAATTACGCAAGTACATACCCAAAATCCACCTGTAGGAGCCTTGTCAATGGGCACGCCACAATTGCGGCGGTAAGGCCCCTCTTTGAGGAGTGGCTGGAGAGGCGCCACGGCGTCCTCACCTTCCGCCTGACGCAGGTACTTACCGGACACGGCTGTTTCGGGAGGTACCTGTTTCGGATTAAGCGGGAAGACACGCCCGGGTGTCAGCACTGTGAGGATCGCCCGGAGGACACGGTGGAGCATACGGTGGAGGTCTGCCCTGCTTGGGCTGAGCACCGCCGTGTCCTCATTGCGGCGATCGGTGGCGGCGACCTCTCGCGTCCGGCCCTGGTTGAATCCATGGTCCGGAGCGAGGAGGCTTGGGAAGCGGTCACCTCCTTCTGCGAAGCAGTAATGCTAGCGAAGGAGGAGGCGGGCCGCGCGAGGGAAAGGCAAGGCCTTCGCCCCAACCGCCGCAACAGGAGAAGACGCCCCGGGCGTCGGGAGTCGCAGGGCGATCCCCGGCCACCGTAGGCGCGGGCCTGCGGACGGCGAGCATTGGGTGGCTCGCCGTCCGATCACCACCAGGCCCGGGTCGATGGCGCGTTGTGTTTCACGCGCGCCTCAAAGAGATGCCAGCATAAAAGACGGGGTCCGCTAGGGCCAGAGCCTGCCAGGGTTGCGGAATTTGTTCGAAAGAGTCACCGCGGCCCTGGAACGCAAAGGGCTTCAGAAGGAACACGGATGGGTTTTAGTCAGTAAGAGTCTGACACGCCCTTCCGCTCCACCCAGAGCGGAAGAAGTCATTTGATGATTTCCCATCCTTAAAAAAAAAAAAAAAAAAAAAAAAGGAGCCTTGTCAAAACAAAAATTGCAATAACTTTGACACTAGGATAGCTTTTTTCACGCGGTTTTTGACTGAAACGTTGTCCAATAGGCCTCCGCTTACCTTGTGACATATTTAAATTGACCCACCTGAAAGGAATTTTCAGTCACAGTACTTACGTGATTTTTTCAAAATTTAAAACACTTCAAAATTTTTATCTACATAACCCTTCAATTAATTTCCGTTCTTTTTGCAGAATCGGGTTCTCGCTTATCTTACCTCGATTTCTAGGCGCATAGCGCGGTCTGAAATTTTGATTGGTCGCTGAAAACTCGATTTTTTCCTGAAAAAAGTGGTTTTTTGACCACTGTGCAAAATTTTCTTTTTCTAAATTTCCGAAAACGCTCTAGTTAGCTAGCCCGCGCCGAGACGCATCTTCTGACACCTCACACGTGCGGCTGGCTCGCATAGAACGTCAAAATTTTTTAATAAATCTATAATCTAATTACGCAAGTACATACCCAAAATCCACCTGTAGGAGCCTTGTCAAAACAAAAATTGCAATAACTTTAACACTAGGATAGCTTTTTTCACGCGGTTTTTGACTGAAACGTTGTCCAATAGGCCTCCGCTTACCTTGTGACATATTTAAATTGACCCACCTGAAAGGAATTTTCAGTCACAGTACTTACGTGATTTTTTCAAAATTTAAAACACTTCAAAATTTTTATCTACATAACCCTTCAATTAATTTCCGTTCTTTTTGCAGAATCGGGTTCTCGCTTATCTTACCTCGATTTCTAGGCGCATAGCGCGGTCTGAAATTTTGATTGGTCGCTGAAAACTCGATTTTTTCCTGAAAAAAGTGGTTTTTTGACCACTGTGCAAAATTTTCTTTTTCTAAATTTCCGAAAACGCTCTAGTTAGCTAGCCCGCGCCGAGACGCATCTTCTGACACCTCACACGTGCGGCTGGCTCGCATAGAACGTCAAAATTTTTTAATAAATCTATAATCTAATTACGCAAGTACATACCCAAAATCCACCTGTAGGAGCCTTGTCAAAACAAAAATTGCAATAACTTTGACACTAGGATAGCTTTTTTCACGCGGTTTTTGACTGAAACGTTGTCCAATAGGCCTCCGCTTACCTTGTGACATATTTAAATTGACCCACCTGAAAGGAATTTTCAGTCACAGTACTTACGTGATTTTTTCAAAATTTAAAACACTTCAAAATTTTTATCTACATAACCCTTCAATTAATTTCCGTTCTTTTTGCAGAATCGGGTTCTCGCTTATCTTACCTCGATTTCTAGGCGCATAGCGCGGTCTGAAATTTTGATTGGTCGCTGAAAACTCGATTTTTTCCTGAAAAAAGTGGTTTTTTGACCACTGTGCAAAATTTTCTTTTTCTAAATTTCCGAAAACGCTCTAGTTAGCTAGCCCGCGCCGAGACGCATCTTCTGACACCTCACACGTGCGGCTGGCTCGCATAGAACGTCAAAATTTTTTAATAAATCTATAATCTAATTACGCAAGTACATACCCAAAATCCACCTGTAGGAGCCTTGTCAAAACAAAAATTGCAATAACTTTGACACTAGGATAGCTTTTTTCACGCGGTTTTTGACTGAAACGTTGTCCAATAGGCCTCCGCTTACCTTGTGACATATTTAAATTGACCCACCTGAAAGGAATTTTCAGTCACAGTACTTACGTGATTTTTTCAAAATTTAAAACACTTCAAAATTTTTATCTACATAACCCTTCAATTAATTTCCGTTCTTTTTGCAGAATCGGGTTCTCGCTTATCTTACCTCGATTTCTAGGCGCATAGCGCGGTCTGAAATTTTGATTGGTCGCTGAAAACTCGATTTTTTCCTGAAAAAAGTGGTTTTTTGACCACTGTGCAAAATTTTCTTTTTCTAAATTTCCGAAAACGCTCTAGTTAGCTAGCCCGCGCCGAGACGCATCTTCTGACACCTCACACGTGCGGCTGGCTCGCATAGAACGTCAAAATTTTTTAATAAATCTATAATCTAATTACGCAAGTACATACCCAAAATCCACCTGTAGGAGCCTTGTCAAAACAAAAATTGCAATAACTTTAACACTAGGATAGCTTTTTTCACGCGGTTTTTGACTGAAACGTTGTCCAATAGGCCTCCGCTTACCTTGTGACATATTTAAATTGACCCACCTGAAAGGAATTTTCAGTCACAGTACTTACGTGATTTTTTCAAAATTTAAAACACTTCAAAATTTTTATCTACATAACCCTTCAATTAATTTCCGTTCTTTTTGCAGAATCGGGTTCTCGCTTATCTTACCTCGATTTCTAGGCGCATAGCGCGGTCTGAAATTTTGATTGGTCGCTGAAAACTCGATTTTTTCCTGAAAAAAGTGGTTTTTTGACCACTGTGCAAAATTTTCTTTTTCTAAATTTCCGAAAACGCTCTAGTTAGCTAGCCCGCGCCGAGACGCATCTTCTGACACCTCACACGTGCGGCTGGCTCGCATAGAACGTCAAAATTTTTTAATAAATCTATAATCTAATTACGCAAGTACATACCCAAAATCCACCTGTAGGAGCCTTGTCAAAACAAAAATTGCAATAACTTTGACACTAGGATAGCTTTTTTCACGCGGTTTTTGACTGAAACGTTGTCCAATAGGCCTCCGCTTACCTTGTGACATATTTAAATTGACCCACCTGAAAGGAATTTTCAGTCACAGTACTTACGTGATTTTTTCAAAATTTAAAACACTTCAAAATTTTTATCTACATAACCCTTCAATTAATTTCCGTTCTTTTTGCAGAATCGGGTTCTCGCTTATCTTACCTCGATTTCTAGGCGCATAGCGCGGTCTGAAATTTTGATTGGTCGCTGAAAACTCGATTTTTTCCTGAAAAAAGTGGTTTTTTGACCACTGTGCAAAATTTTCTTTTTCTAAATTTCCGAAAACGCTCTAGTTAGCTAGCCCGCGCCGAGACGCATCTTCTGACACCTCACACGTGCGGCTGGCTCGCATAGAACGTCAAAATTTTTTAATAAATCTATAATCTAATTACGCAAGTACATACCCAAAATCCACCTGTAGGAGCCTTGTCAAAACAAAAATTGCAATAACTTTAACACTAGGATAGCTTTTTTCACGCGGTTTTTGACTGAAACGTTGTCCAATAGGCCTCCGCTTACCTTGTGACATATTTAAATTGACCCACCTGAAAGGAATTTTCAGTCACAGTACTTACGTGATTTTTTCAAAATTTAAAACACTTCAAAATTTTTATCTACATAACCCTTCAATTAATTTCCGTTCTTTTTGCAGAATCGGGTTCTCGCTTATCTTACCTCGATTTCTAGGCGCATAGCGCGGTCTGAAATTTTGATTGGTCGCTGAAAACTCGATTTTTTCCTGAAAAAAGTGGTTTTTTGACCACTGTGCAAAATTTTCTTTTTCTAAATTTCCGAAAACGCTCTAGTTAGCTAGCCCGCGCCGAGACGCATCTTCTGACACCTCACACGTGCGGCTGGCTCGCATAGAACGTCAAAAATTTTTAATAAATCTATAATCTAATTACGCAAGTACATACCCAAAATCCACCTGTAGGAGCCTTGTCAAAACAAAAATTGCAATAACTTTGACACTAGGATAGCTTTTTTCACGCGGTTTTTGACTGAAACGTTGTCCAATAGGCCTCCGCTTACCTTGTGACATATTTAAATTGACCCACCTGAAAGGAATTTTCAGTCACAGTACTTACGTGATTTTTTCAAAATTTAAAACACTTCAAAATTTTTATCTACATAACCCTTCAATTAATTTCCGTTCTTTTTGCAGAATCGGGTTCTCGCTTATCTTACCTCGATTTCTAGGCGCATAGCGCGGTCTGAAATTTTGATTGGTCGCTGAAAACTCGATTTTTTCCTGAAAAAAGTGGTTTTTTGACCACTGTGCAAAATTTTCTTTTTCTAAATTTCCGAAAACGCTCTAGTTAGCTAGCCCGCGCCGAGACGCATCTTCTGACACCTCACACGTGCGGCTGGCTCGCATAGAACGTCAAAATTTTTTAATAAATCTATAATCTAATTACGCAAGTACATACCCAAAATCCACCTGTAGGAGCCTTGTCAAAACAAAAATTGCAATAACTTTGACACTAGGATAGCTTTTTTCACGCGGTTTTTGACTGAAACGTTGTCCAATAGGCCTCCGCTTACCTTGTGACATATTTAAATTGACCCACCTGAAAGGAATTTTCAGTCACAGTACTTACGTGATTTTTTCAAAATTTAAAACACTTCAAAATTTTTATCTACATAACCCTTCAATTAATTTCCGTTCTTTTTGCAGAATCGGGTTCTCGCTTATCTTACCTCGATTTCTAGGCGCATAGCGCGGTCTGAAATTTTGATTGGTCGCTGAAAACTCGATTTTTTCCTGAAAAAAGTGGTTTTTTGACCACTGTGCAAAATTTTCTTTTTCTAAATTTCCGAAAACGCTCTAGTTAGCTAGCCCGCGCCGAGACGCATCTTCTGACACCTCACACGTGCGGCTGGCTCGCATAGAACGTCAAAATTTTTTAATAAATCTATAATCTAATTACGCAAGTACATACCCAAAATCCACCTGTAGGAGCCTTGTCAAAACAAAAATTGCAATAACTTTAACACTAGGATAGCTTTTTTCACGCGGTTTTTGACTGAAACGTTGTCCAATAGGCCTCCGCTTACCTTGTGACATATTTAAATTGACCCACCTGAAAGGAATTTTCAGTCACAGTACTTACGTGATTTTTTCAAAATTTAAAACACTTCAAAATTTTTATCTACATAACCCTTCAATTAATTTCCGTTCTTTTTGCAGAATCGGGTTCTCGCTTATCTTACCTCGATTTCTAGGCGCATAGCGCGGTCTGAAATTTTGATTGGTCGCTGAAAACTCGATTTTTTCCTGAAAAAAGTGGTTTTTTGACCACTGTGCAAAATTTTCTTTTTCTAAATTTCCGAAAACGCTCTAGTTAGCTAGCCCGCGCCGAGACGCATCTTCTGACACCTCACACGTGCGGCTGGCTCGCATAGAACGTCAAAATTTTTTAATAAATCTATAATCTAATTACGCAAGTACATACCCAAAATCCACCTGTAGGAGCCTTGTCAAAACAAAAATTGCAATAACTTTAACACTAGGATAGCTTTTTTCACGCGGTTTTTGACTGAAACGTTGTCCAATAGGCCTCCGCTTACCTTGTGACATATTTAAATTGACCCACCTGAAAGGAATTTTCAGTCACAGTACTTACGTGATTTTTTCAAAATTTAAAACACTTCAAAATTTTTATCTACATAACCCTTCAATTAATTTCCGTTCTTTTTGCAGAATCGGGTTCTCGCTTATCTTACCTCGATTTCTAGGCGCATAGCGCGGTCTGAAATTTTGATTGGTCGCTGAAAACTCGATTTTTTCCTGAAAAAAGTGGTTTTTTGACCACTGTGCAAAATTTTCTTTTTCTAAATTTCCGAAAACGCTCTAGTTAGCTAGCCCGCGCCGAGACGCATCTTCTGACACCTCACACGTGCGGCTGGCTCGCATAGAACGTCAAAATTTTTTAATAAATCTATAATCTAATTACGCAAGTACATACCCAAAATCCACCTGTAGGAGCCTTGTCAAAACAAAAATTGCAATAACTTTAACACTAGGATAGCTTTTTTCACGCGGTTTTTGACTGAAACGTTGTCCAATAGGCCTCCGCTTACCTTGTGACATATTTAAATTGACCCACCTGAAAGGAATTTTCAGTCACAGTACTTACGTGATTTTTTCAAAATTTAAAACACTTCAAAATTTTTATCTACATAACCCTTCAATTAATTTCCGTTCTTTTTGCAGAATCGGGTTCTCGCTTATCTTACCTCGATTTCTAGGCGCATAGCGCGGTCTGAAATTTTGATTGGTCGCTGAAAACTCGATTTTTTCCTGAAAAAAGTGGTTTTTTGACCACTGTGCAAAATTTTCTTTTTCTAAATTTCCGAAAACGCTCTAGTTAGCTAGCCCGCGCCGAGACGCATCTTCTGACACCTCACACGTGCGGCTGGCTCGCATAGAACGTCAAAATTTTTTAATAAATCTATAATCTAATTACGCAAGTACATACCCAAAATCCACCTGTAGGAGCCTTGTCAAAACAAAAATTGCAATAACTTTAACACTAGGATAGCTTTTTTCACGCGGTTTTTGACTGAAACGTTGTCCAATAGGCCTCCGCTTACCTTGTGACATATTTAAATTGACCCACCTGAAAGGAATTTTCAGTCACAGTACTTACGTGATTTTTTCAAAATTTAAAACACTTCAAAATTTTTATCTACATAACCCTTCAATTAATTTCCGTTCTTTTTGCAGAATCGGGTTCTCGCTTATCTTACCTCGATTTCTAGGCGCATAGCGCGGTCTGAAATTTTGATTGGTCGCTGAAAACTCGATTTTTTCCTGAAAAAAGTGGTTTTTTGACCACTGTGCAAAATTTTCTTTTTCTAAATTTCCGAAAACGCTCTAGTTAGCTAGCCCGCGCCGAGACGCATCTTCTGACACCTCACACGTGCGGCTGGCTCGCATAGAACGTCAAAATTTTTTAATAAATCTATAATCTAATTACGCAAGTACATACCCAAAATCCACCTGTAGGAGCCTTGTCAAAACAAAAATTGCAATAACTTTGACACTAGGATAGCTTTTTTCACGCGGTTTTTGACTGAAACGTTGTCCAATAGGCCTCCGCTTACCTTGTGACATATTTAAATTGACCCACCTGAAAGGAATTTTCAGTCACAGTACTTACGTGATTTTTTCAAAATTTAAAACACTTCAAAATTTTTATCTACATAACCCTTCAATTAATTTCCGTTCTTTTTGCAGAATCGGGTTCTCGCTTATCTTACCTCGATTTCTAGGCGCATAGCGCGGTCTGAAATTTTGATTGGTCGCTGAAAACTCGATTTTTTCCTGAAAAAAGTGGTTTTTTGACCACTGTGCAAAATTTTCTTTTTCTAAATTTCCGAAAACGCTCTAGTTAGCTAGCCCGCGCCGAGACGCATCTTCTGACACCTCACACGTGCGGCTGGCTCGCATAGAACGTCAAAATTTTTTAATAAATCTATAATCTAATTACGCAAGTACATACCCAAAATCCACCTGTAGGAGCCTTGTCAAAACAAAAATTGCAATAACTTTAACACTAGGATAGCTTTTTTCACGCGGTTTTTGACTGAAACGTTGTCCAATAGGCCTCCGCTTACCTTGTGACATATTTAAATTGACCCACCTGAAAGGAATTTTCAGTCACAGTACTTACGTGATTTTTTCAAAATTTAAAACACTTCAAAATTTTTATCTACATAACCCTTCAATTAATTTCCGTTCTTTTTGCAGAATCGGGTTCTCGCTTATCTTACCTCGATTTCTAGGCGCATAGCGCGGTCTGAAATTTTGATTGGTCGCTGAAAACTCGATTTTTTCCTGAAAAAAGTGGTTTTTTGACCACTGTGCAAAATTTTCTTTTTCTAAATTTCCGAAAACGCTCTAGTTAGCTAGCCCGCGCCGAGACGCATCTTCTGACACCTCACACGTGCGGCTGGCTCGCATAGAACGTCAAAATTTTTTAATAAATCTATAATCTAATTACGCAAGTACATACCCAAAATCCACCTGTAGGAGCCTTGTCAAAACAAAAATTGCAATAACTTTGACACTAGGATAGCTTTTTTCACGCGGTTTTTGACTGAAACGTTGTCCAATAGGCCTCCGCTTACCTTGTGACATATTTAAATTGACCCACCTGAAAGGAATTTTCAGTCACAGTACTTACGTGATTTTTTCAAAATTTAAAACACTTCAAAATTTTTATCTACATAACCCTTCAATTAATTTCCGTTCTTTTTGCAGAATCGGGTTCTCGCTTATCTTACCTCGATTTCTAGGCGCATAGCGCGGTCTGAAATTTTGATTGGTCGCTGAAAACTCGATTTTTTCCTGAAAAAAGTGGTTTTTTGACCACTGTGCAAAATTTTCTTTTTCTAAATTTCCGAAAACGCTCTAGTTAGCTAGCCCGCGCCGAGACGCATCTTCTGACACCTCACACGTGCGGCTGGCTCGCATAGAACGTCAAAATTTTTTAATAAATCTATAATCTAATTACGCAAGTACATACCCAAAATCCACCTGTAGGAGCCTTGTCAAAACAAAAATTGCAATAACTTTAACACTAGGATAGCTTTTTTCACGCGGTTTTTGACTGAAACGTTGTCCAATAGGCCTCCGCTTACCTTGTGACATATTTAAATTGACCCACCTGAAAGGAATTTTCAGTCACAGTACTTACGTGATTTTTTCAAAATTTAAAACACTTCAAAATTTTTATCTACATAACCCTTCAATTAATTTCCGTTCTTTTTGCAGAATCGGGTTCTCGCTTATCTTACCTCGATTTCTAGGCGCATAGCGCGGTCTGAAATTTTGATTGGTCGCTGAAAACTCGATTTTTTCCTGAAAAAAGTGGTTTTTTGACCACTGTGCAAAATTTTCTTTTTCTAAATTTCCGAAAACGCTCTAGTTAGCTAGCCCGCGCCGAGACGCATCTTCTGACACCTCACACGTGCGGCTGGCTCGCATAGAACGTCAAAATTTTTTAATAAATCTATAATCTAATTACGCAAGTACATACCCAAAATCCACCTGTAGGAGCCTTGTCAAAACAAAAATTGCAATAACTTTGACACTAGGATAGCTTTTTTCACGCGGTTTTTGACTGAAACGTTGTCCAATAGGCCTCCGCTTACCTTGTGACATATTTAAATTGACCCACCTGAAAGGAATTTTCAGTCACAGTACTTACGTGATTTTTTCAAAATTTAAAACACTTCAAAATTTTTATCTACATAACCCTTCAATTAATTTCCGTTCTTTTTGCAGAATCGGGTTCTCGCTTATCTTACCTCGATTTCTAGGCGCATAGCGCGGTCTGAAATTTTGATTGGTCGCTGAAAACTCGATTTTTTCCTGAAAAAAGTGGTTTTTTGACCACTGTGCAAAATTTTCTTTTTCTAAATTTCCGAAAACGCTCTAGTTAGCTAGCCCGCGCCGAGACGCATCTTCTGACACCTCACACGTGCGGCTGGCTCGCATAGAACGTCAAAATTTTTTAATAAATCTATAATCTAATTACGCAAGTACATACCCAAAATCCACCTGTAGGAGCCTTGTCAAAACAAAAATTGCAATAACTTTAACACTAGGATAGCTTTTTTCACGCGGTTTTTGACTGAAACGTTGTCCAATAGGCCTCCGCTTACCTTGTGACATATTTAAATTGACCCACCTGAAAGGAATTTTCAGTCACAGTACTTACGTGATTTTTTCAAAATTTAAAACACTTCAAAATTTTTATCTACATAACCCTTCAATTAATTTCCGTTCTTTTTGCAGAATCGGGTTCTCGCTTATCTTACCTCGATTTCTAGGCGCATAGCGCGGTCTGAAATTTTGATTGGTCGCTGAAAACTCGATTTTTTCCTGAAAAAAGTGGTTTTTTGACCACTGTGCAAAATTTTCTTTTTCTAAATTTCCGAAAACGCTCTAGTTAGCTAGCCCGCGCCGAGACGCATCTTCTGACACCTCACACGTGCGGCTGGCTCGCATAGAACGTCAAAATTTTTTAATAAATCTATAATCTAATTACGCAAGTACATACCCAAAATCCACCTGTAGGAGCCTTGTCAAAACAAAAATTGCAATAACTTTAACACTAGGATAGCTTTTTTCACGCGGTTTTTGACTGAAACGTTGTCCAATAGGCCTCCGCTTACCTTGTGACATATTTAAATTGACCCACCTGAAAGGAATTTTCAGTCACAGTACTTACGTGATTTTTTCAAAATTTAAAACACTTCAAAATTTTTATCTACATAACCCTTCAATTAATTTCCGTTCTTTTTGCAGAATCGGGTTCTCGCTTATCTTACCTCGATTTCTAGGCGCATAGCGCGGTCTGAAATTTTGATTGGTCGCTGAAAACTCGATTTTTTCCTGAAAAAAGTGGTTTTTTGACCACTGTGCAAAATTTTCTTTTTCTAAATTTCCGAAAACGCTCTAGTTAGCTAGCCCGCGCCGAGACGCATCTTCTGACACCTCACACGTGCGGCTGGCTCGCATAGAACGTCAAAATTTTTTAATAAATCTATAATCTAATTACGCAAGTACATACCCAAAATCCACCTGTAGGAGCCTTGTCAAAACAAAAATTGCAATAACTTTGACACTAGGATAGCTTTTTTCACGCGGTTTTTGACTGAAACGTTGTCCAATAGGCCTCCGCTTACCTTGTGACATATTTAAATTGACCCACCTGAAAGGAATTTTCAGTCACAGTACTTACGTGATTTTTTCAAAATTTAAAACACTTCAAAATTTTTATCTACATAACCCTTCAATTAATTTCCGTTCTTTTTGCAGAATCGGGTTCTCGCTTATCTTACCTCGATTTCTAGGCGCATAGCGCGGTCTGAAATTTTGATTGGTCGCTGAAAACTCGATTTTTTCCTGAAAAAAGTGGTTTTTTGACCACTGTGCAAAATTTTCTTTTTCTAAATTTCCGAAAACGCTCTAGTTAGCTAGCCCGCGCCGAGACGCATCTTCTGACACCTCACACGTGCGGCTGGCTCGCATAGAACGTCAAAATTTTTTAATAAATCTATAATCTAATTACGCAAGTACATACCCAAAATCCACCTGTAGGAGCCTTGTCAAAACAAAAATTGCAATAACTTTGACACTAGGATAGCTTTTTTCACGCGGTTTTTGACTGAAACGTTGTCCAATAGGCCTCCGCTTACCTTGTGACATATTTAAATTGACCCACCTGAAAGGAATTTTCAGTCACAGTACTTACGTGATTTTTTCAAAATTTAAAAACACTTCAAAATTTTTATCTACATAACCCTTCAATTAATTTCCGTTCTTTTTGCAGAATCGGGTTCTCGCTTATCTTACCTCGATTTCTAGGCGCATAGCGCGGTCTGAAATTTTGATTGGTCGCTGAAAACTCGATTTTTTCCTGAAAAAAGTGGTTTTTTGACCACTGTGCAAAATTTTCTTTTTCTAAATTTCCGAAAACGCTCTAGTTAGCTAGCCCGCGCCGAGACGCATCTTCTGACACCTCACACGTGCGGCTGGCTCGCATAGAACGTCAAAATTTTTTAATAAATCTATAATCTAATTACGCAAGTACATACCCAAAATCCACCTGTAGGAGCCTTGTCAAAACAAAAATTGCAATAACTTTAACACTAGGATAGCTTTTTTCACGCGGTTTTTGACTGAAACGTTGTCCAATAGGCCTCCGCTTACCTTGTGACATATTTAAATTGACCCACCTGAAAGGAATTTTCAGTCACAGTACTTACGTGATTTTTTCAAAATTTAAAACACTTCAAAATTTTTATCTACATAACCCTTCAATTAATTTCCGTTCTTTTTGCAGAATCGGGTTCTCGCTTATCTTACCTCGATTTCTAGGCGCATAGCGCGGTCTGAAATTTTGATTGGTCGCTGAAAACTCGATTTTTTCCTGAAAAAAGTGGTTTTTTTGACCACTGTGCAAAATTTTCTTTTTCTAAATTTCCGAAAACGCTCTAGTTAGCTAGCCCGCGCCGAGACGCATCTTCTGACACCTCACACGTGCGGCTGGCTCGCATAGAACGTCAAAATTTTTTAATAAATCTATAATCTAATTACGCAAGTACATACCCAAAATCCACCTGTAGGAGCCTTGTCAAAACAAAAATTGCAATAACTTTGACACTAGGATAGCTTTTTTCACGCGGTTTTTGACTGAAACGTTGTCCAATAGGCCTCCGCTTACCTTGTGACATATTTAAATTGACCCACCTGAAAGGAATTTTCAGTCACAGTACTTACGTGATTTTTTCAAAATTTAAAACACTTCAAAATTTTTATCTACATAACCCTTCAATTAATTTCCGTTCTTTTTGCAGAATCGGGTTCTCGCTTATCTTACCTCGATTTCTAGGCGCATAGCGCGGTCTGAAATTTTGATTGGTCGCTGAAAACTCGATTTTTTCCTGAAAAAAGTGGTTTTTTGACCACTGTGCAAAATTTTCTTTTTCTAAATTTCCGAAAACGCTCTAGTTAGCTAGCCCGCGCCGAGACGCATCTTCTGACACCTCACACGTGCGGCTGGCTCGCATAGAACGTCAAAATTTTTTAATAAATCTATAATCTAATTACGCAAGTACATACCCAAAATCCACCTGTAGGAGCCTTGTCAAAACAAAAATTGCAATAACTTTAACACTAGGATAGCTTTTTTCACGCGGTTTTTGACTGAAACGTTGTCCAATAGGCCTCCGCTTACCTTGTGACATATTTAAATTGACCCACCTGAAAGGAATTTTCAGTCACAGTACTTACGTGATTTTTTCAAAATTTAAAACACTTCAAAATTTTTATCTACATAACCCTTCAATTAATTTCCGTTCTTTTGCAGAATCGGGTTCTCGCTTATCTTACCTCGATTTCTAGGCGCATAGCGCGGTCTGAAATTTTGATTGGTCGCTGAAAACTCGATTTTTTCCTGAAAAAAGTGGTTTTTTGACCACTGTGCAAAATTTTCTTTTTCTAAATTTCCGAAAACGCTCTAGTTAGCTAGCCCGCGCCGAGACGCATCTTCTGACACCTCACACGTGCGGCTGGCTCGCATAGAACGTCAAAATTTTTTAATAAATCTATAATCTAATTACGCAAGTACATACCCAAAATCCACCTGTAGGAGCCTTGTCAAAACAAAAATTGCAATAACTTTGACACTAGGATAGCTTTTTTCACGCGGTTTTTGACTGAAACGTTGTCCAATAGGCCTCCGCTTACCTTGTGACATATTTTAAATTGACCCACCTGAAAGGAATTTTCAGTCACAGTACTTACGTGATTTTTTCAAAATTTAAAACACTTCAAAATTTTTATCTACATAACCCTTCAATTAATTTCCGTTCTTTTTGCAGAATCGGGTTCTCGCTTATCTTACCTCGATTTCTAGGCGCATAGCGCGGTCTGAAATTTTGATTGGTCGCTGAAAACTCGATTTTTTCCTGAAAAAAAGTGGTTTTTTGACCACTGTGCAAAATTTTCTTTTTCTAAATTTCCGAAAACGCTCTAGTTAGCTAGCCCGCGCCGAGACGCATCTTCTGACACCTCACACGTGCGGCTGGCTCGCATAGAACGTCAAAATTTTTTAATAAATCTATAATCTAATTACGCAAGTACATACCCAAAATCCACCTGTAGGAGCCTTGTCAAAACAAAAATTGCAATAACTTTGACACTAGGATAGCTTTTTTCACGCGGTTTTTGACTGAAACGTTGTCCAATAGGCCTCCGCTTACCTTGTGACATATTTAAATTGACCCACCTGAAAGGAATTTTCAGTCACAGTACTTACGTGATTTTTTCAAAATTTAAAACACTTCAAAATTTTTATCTACATAACCCTTCAATTAATTTCCGTTCTTTTTGCAGAATCGGGTTCTCGCTTATCTTACCTCGATTTCTAGGCGCATAGCGCGGTCTGAAATTTTGATTGGTCGCTGAAAACTCGATTTTTTCCTGAAAAAAGTGGTTTTTTGACCACTGTGCAAAATTTTCTTTTTCTAAATTTCCGGAAAACGCTCTAGTTAGCTAGCCCGCGCCGAGACGCATCTTCTGACACCTCACACGTGCGGCTGGCTCGCATAGAACGTCAAAATTTTTAATAAATCTATAATCTAATTACGCAAGTACATACCCAAATCCACCTGTAGGAGCCTTGTCAAAACAAAAATTGCAATAACTTTGACACTAGGATAGCTTTTTTCACGCGGTTTTTGACTGAAACGTTGTCCAATAGGCCTCCGCTTACCTTGTGACATATTTAAATTGACCCACCTGAAAGGAATTTTCAGTCACAGTACTTACGTGATTTTTTCAAAATTTAAAACACTTCAAAATTTTTATCTACATAACCCTTCAATTAATTTCCGTTCTTTTTGCAGAATCGGGTTCTCGCTTATCTTACCTCGATTTCTAGGCGCATAGCGCGGTCTGAAATTTTGATTGGTCGCTGAAAACTCGATTTTTTCCTGAAAAAAGTGGTTTTTTGACCACTGTGCAAAATTTTCTTTTTCTAAATTTCCGAAAACGCTCTAGTTAGCTAGCCCGCGCCGAGACGCATCTTCTGACACCTCACACGTGCGGCTGGCTCGCATAGAACGTCAAAATTTTTTAATAAATCTATAATCTAATTACGCAAGTACATACCCAAAATCCACCTGTAGGAGCCTTGTCAAAACAAAAATTGCAATAACTTTAACACTAGGATAGCTTTTTTCACGCGGTTTTTGACTGAAACGTTGTCCAATAGGCCTCCGCTTACCTTGTGACATATTTAAATTGACCCACCTGAAAGGAATTTTCAGTCACAGTACTTACGTGATTTTTTCAAAATTTAAAACACTTCAAAATTTTATCTACATAACCCTTCAATTAATTTCCGTTCTTTTTGCAGAATCGGGTTCTCGCTTATCTTACCTCGATTTCTAGGCGCATAGCGCGGTCTGAAATTTTGATTGGTCGCTGAAAACTCGATTTTTTCCTGAAAAAAGTGGTTTTTTGACCACTGTGCAAAATTTTCTTTTTCTAAATTTCCGAAAACGCTCTAGTTAGCTAGCCCGCGCCGAGACGCATCTTCTGACACCTCACACGTGCGGCTGGCTCGCATAGAACGTCAAAATTTTTTAATAAATCTATAATCTAATTACGCAAGTACATACCCAAAATCCACCTGTAGGAGCCTTGTCAAAACAAAAATTGCAATAACTTTAACACTAGGATAGCTTTTTTCACGCGGTTTTTGACTGAAACGTTGTCCAATAGGCCTCCGCTTACCTTGTGACATATTTAAATTGACCCACCTGAAAGGAATTTTCAGTCACAGTACTTACGTGATTTTTTCAAAATTTAAAACACTTCAAAATTTTTATCTACATAACCCTTCAATTAATTTCCGTTCTTTTTGCAGAATCGGGTTCTCGCTTATCTTACCTCGATTTCTAGGCGCATAGCGCGGTCTGAAATTTTGATT
>CAJHZQ010000004.1:0-50000 GCA_905163435.1 Mamestra brassicae
GTCAAAGTTATTGCAATTTTTGTTTTGACAAGGCTCCTACAGGTGGATTTTGGGTATGTACTTGCGTAATTAGATTATAGATTTATTAAAATTTTTTGACGTTCTATGCGAGCCAGCCGCACGTGTGAGGTGTCAGAAGATGCGTCTCGGCGCGGGCTAGCTAACTAGAGCGTTTCAGAAATTTAGAAAAAGAAATTTTGCACAGTGGTCAAAAAACCACTTTTTTCAGGAAAAAATCGAGTTTTCAGCGACCAATCAAAATTTCAGACCGCGCTATGCGCCTAGAAATCGAGGTAAAATAGGCGAGAACCCGATTCTGCAAAAAGAATGGAAATTAATCGAACGGTTATGAAGATAAAAATTTTGAAGAGTTTTAAATTTTGAAAAAATCACGTAAGTACTGTGACTGAAAATTCCTTTCAGGTGGGTCAATTTAAATATGTCACAAGGTAAGCGGAGGCCTATTGGACAACGTTTCAGTTAAAAACCGCGTGTTAAAAGCTATCCTAGTGTCAAAGTTATTGCAATTTTTGTTTTGACAAGGCTCCTACAGGTGGATTTTGGGTATGTACTTGCGTAATTAGATTATAGATTTATTAAAATTTTTTGACGTTCTATGCGAGCCAGCCGCACGTGTGAGGTGTCAGAAGATGCGTCTCGGCGCGGGCTAGCTAACTAGAGCGTTTTCAGAAATTTAGAAAAAGAAAATTTTGCACAGTGGTCAAAAAACCACTTTTTTCAGGAAAAAATCGAGTTTTCAGCGACCAATCAAAATTTCAGACCGCGCTATGCGCCTAGAAATCGAGGTAAAATAGGCGAGAACCCGATTCTGCAAAAGGAATGGAAATTAATCGAACGGTTATGAAGATAAAAATTTTGAAGAGTTTTAAATTTTGAAAAAATCACGTAAGTACTGTGACTGAAAATTCCTTTCAGGTGGGTCAATTTAAATATGTCACAAGGTAAGCGGAGGCCTATTGGACAACGTTTCAGTTAAAACCGCGTGTTAAAAGCTATCCTAGTGTCAAAGTTATTGCAATTTTTGTTTTGACAAGGCTCCTACAGGTGGATTTTGGGTATGTACTTGCGTAATTAGATTATAGATTTATTAAAATTTTTTGACGTTCTATGCGAGCCAGCCGCACGTGTGAGGTGTCAGAAGATGCGTCTCGGCGCGGGCTAGCTAACTAGAGCGTTTTCAGAAATTTAGAAAAAGAAAATTTTGCACAGTGGTCAAAAAACCACTTAGGAAAAAATCGAGTTTTCAGCGACCAATCAAAATTTCAGACCGCGCTATGCGCCTAGAAATCGAGGTAAAATAGGCGAGAACCCGATTCTGCAAAAAGAATGGAAATTAATCGAACGGTTATGAAGATAAAAATTTTGAAGAGTTTTAAATTTTGAAAAAATCACGTAAGTACTGTGACTGAAAATTCCTTTCAGGTGGGTCAATTTAAATATGTCACAAGGTAAGCGGAGGCCTATTGGACAACGTTTCAGTTAAAAACCGCGTGTTAAAAGCTATCCTAGTGTCAAAGTTATTGCAATTTTTGTTTTGACAAGGCTCCTACAGGTGGATTTTGGGTATGTACTTGCGTAATTAGATTATAGATTTATTAAAATTTTTTTGACGTTCTATGCGAGCCAGCCGCACGTGTGAGGTGTCAGAAGATGCGTCTCGGCGCGGGCTAGCTAACTAGAGCGTTTTCAGAAATTTAGAAAAAGAAAATTTTGCACAGTGGTCAAAAAACCACTTTTTTCAGGAAAAAATCGAGTTTTCAGCGACCAATCAAAATTTCAGACCGCGCTATGCGCCTAGAAATCGAGGTAAAATAGGCGAGAACCCGATTCTGCAAAAAGAATGGAAATTAATCGAACGGTTATGAAGATAAAAATTTTGAAGAGTTTTAAATTTTGAAAAAATCACGTAAGTACTGTGACTAAAAATTCCTTTCAGGTGGGGTCAATTTAAATATGTCACAAGGTAAGCGGAGGCCTATTGGACAACGTTTCAGTTAAAAACCGCGTGTTAAAAGCTATCCTAGTGTCAAAGTTATTGCAATTTTTGTTTTGACAAGGCTCCTACAGGTGGATTTTGGGTATGTACTTGCGTAATTAGATTATAGATTTATTAAAATTTTTTGACGTTCTATGCGAGCCAGCCGCACGTGTGAGGTGTCAGAAGATGCGTCTCGGCGCGGGCTAGCTAACTAGAGCGTTTTCAGAAATTTAGAAAAAGAAAATTTTGCACAGTGGTCAAAAAACCACTTTTTTCAGGAAAAAATCGAGTTTTCAGCGACCAATCAAAATTTCAGACCGCGCTATGCGCCTAGAAATCGAGGTAAAATAGGCGAGAACCCGATTCTGCAAAAAGAATGGAAATTAATCGAACGGTTATGAAGATAAAAATTTTGAAGAGTTTTAAATTTTGAAAAAATCACGTAAGTACTGTGACTGAAAATTCCTTTCAGGTGGGTCAATTTAAATATGTCACAAGGTAAGCGGAGGCCTATTGGACAACGTTTCAGTTAAAAACCGCGTGTTAAAAGCTATCCTAGTGTCAAAGTTATTGCAATTTTTGTTTTGACAAGGCTCCTACAGGTGGATTTTGGGTATGTACTTGCGTAATTAGATTATAGATTTATTAAAATTTTTTGACGTTCTATGCGAGCCAGCCGCACGTGTGAGGTGTCAGAAGATGCGTCTCGGCGCGGGCTAGCTAACTAGAGCGTTTTCAGAAATTTAGAAAAAGAAAATTTTGCACAGTGGTCAAAAAACCACTTTTTTCAGGAAAAAATCGAGTTTTCAGCGACCAATCAAAATTTCAGACCGCGCTATGCGCCTAGAAATCGAGGTAAAATAGGCGAGAACCCGATTCTGCAAAAAGAATGGAAATTAATCGAACGGTTATGAAGATAAAAATTTTGAAGAGTTTTAAATTTTGAAAAAATCACGTAAGTACTGTGACTGAAAATTCCTTTCAGGTGGGTCAATTTAAATATGTCACAAGGTAAGCGGAGGCCTATTGGACAACGTTTCAGTTAAAAACCGCGTGTTAAAAGCTATCCTAGTGTCAAAGTTATTGCAATTTTTGTTTTGACAAGGCTCCTACAGGTGGATTTTGGGTATGTACTTGCGTAATTAGATTATAGATTTATTAAAATTTTTTGACGTTCTATGCGAGCCAGCCGCACGTGTGAGGTGTCAGAAGATGCGTCTCGGCGCGGGCTAGCTAACTAGAGCGTTTTCAGAAATTTAGAAAAAGAAAATTTTGCACAGTGGTCAAAAAACCACTTTTTTCAGGAAAAAATCGAGTTTTCAGCGACCAATCAAAATTTCAGACCGCGCTATGCGCCTAGAAATCGAGGTAAAATAGGCGAGAACCCGATTCTGCAAAAAGAATGGAAATTAATCGAACGGTTATGAAGATAAAAATTTTGAAGAGTTTTAAATTTTGAAAAAATCACGTAAGTACTGTGACTAAAAATTCCTTTCAGGTGGGTCAATTTAAATATGTCACAAGGTAAGCGGAGGCCTATTGGACAACGTTTCAGTTAAAAACCGCGTGTTAAAAGCTATCCTAGTGTCAAAGTTATTGCAATTTTTGTTTTGACAAGGCTCCTACAGGTGGATTTTGGGTATGTACTTGCGTAATTAGATTATAGATTTATTAAAATTTTTTGACGTTCTATGCGAGCCAGCCGCACGTGTGAGGTGTCAGAAGATGCGTCTCGGCGCGGGCTAGCTAACTAGAGCGTTTTCAGAAATTTAGAAAAAGAAAATTTTGCACAGTGGTCAAAAAACCACTTTTTTCAGGAAAAAATCGAGTTTTCAGCGACCAATCAAAATTTCAGACCGCGCTATGCGCCTAGAAATCGAGGTAAAATAGGCGAGAACCCGATTCTGCAAAAAGAATGGAAATTAATCGAACGGTTATGAAGATAAAAATTTTGAAGAGTTTTAAATTTTGAAAAAATCACGTAAGTACTGTGACTGAAAATTCCTTTCAGGTGGGTCAATTTAAATATGTCACAAGGTAAGCGGAGGCCTATTGGACAACGTTTCAGTTAAAAACCGCGTGTTAAAAGCTATCCTAGTGTCAAAGTTATTGCAATTTTTGTTTTGACAAGGCTCCTACAGGTGGATTTTGGGTATGTACTTGCGTAATTAGATTATAGATTTATTAAAATTTTTTGACGTTCTATGCGAGCCAGCCGCACGTGTGAGGTGTCAGAAGATGCGTCTCGGCGCGGGCTAGCTAACTAGAGCGTTTTCAGAAATTTAGAAAAAGAAAATTTTGCACAGTGGTCAAAAAACCACTTTTTTCAGGAAAAAATCGAGTTTTCAGCGACCAATCAAAATTTCAGACCGCGCTATGCGCCTAGAAATCGAGGTAAAATAGGCGAGAACCCGATTCTGCAAAAAGAATGGAAATTAATCGAACGGTTATGAAGATAAAAATTTTGAAGAGTTTTAAATTTTGAAAAAATCACGTAAGTACTGTGACTGAAAATTCCTTTCAGGTGGGTCAATTTAAATATGTCACAAGGTAAGCGGAGGCCTATTGGACAACGTTTCAGTTAAAAACCGCGTGTTAAAAGCTATCCTAGTGTCAAAGTTATTGCAATTTTTGTTTTGACAAGGCTCCTACAGGTGGATTTTGGGTATGTACTTGCGTAATTAGATTATAGATTTATTAAAATTTTTTGACGTTCTATGCGAGCCAGCCGCACGTGTGAGGTGTCAGAAGATGCGTCTCGGCGCGGGCTAGCTAACTAGAGCGTTTTCAGAAATTTAGAAAAAGAAAATTTTGCACAGTGGTCAAAAAACCACTTTTTTCAGGAAAAAATCGAGTTTTCAGCGACCAATCAAAATTTCAGACCGCGCTATGCGCCTAGAAATCGAGGTAAAATAGGCGAGAACCCGATTCTGCAAAAAGAATGGAAATTAATCGAACGGTTATGAAGATAAAAATTTTGAAGAGTTTTAAATTTTGAAAAAATCACGTAAGTACTGTGACTGAAAATTCCTTTCAGGTGGGTCAATTTAAATATGTCACAAGGTAAGCGGAGGCCTATTGGACAACGTTTCAGTTAAAAACCGCGTGTTAAAAGCTATCCTAGTGTCAAAGTTATTGCAATTTTTGTTTTGACAAGGCTCCTACAGGTGGATTTTGGGTATGTACTTGCGTAATTAGATTATAGATTTATTAAAATTTTTTGACGTTCTATGCGAGCCAGCCGCACGTGTGAGGTGTCAGAAGATGCGTCTCGGCGCGGGCTAGCTAACTAGAGCGTTTTCAGAAATTTAGAAAAAGAAAATTTTGCACAGTGGTCAAAAAACCACTTTTTTCAGGAAAAAATCGAGTTTTCAGCGACCAATCAAAATTTCAGACCGCGCTATGCGCCTAGAAATCGAGGTAAAATAGGCGAGAACCCGATTCTGCAAAAAGAATGGAAATTAATCGAACGGTTATGAAGATAAAAATTTTGAAGAGTTTTAAATTTTGAAAAAATCACGTAAGTACTGTGACTAAAAATTCCTTTCAGGTGGGTCAATTTAAATATGTCACAAGGTAAGCGGAGGCCTATTGGACAACGTTTCAGTTAAAAACCGCGTGTTAAAAGCTATCCTAGTGTCAAAGTTATTGCAATTTTTGTTTTGACAAGGCTCCTACAGGTGGATTTTGGGTATGTACTTGCGTAATTAGATTATAGATTTATTAAAATTTTTTGACGTTCTATGCGAGCCAGCCGCACGTGTGAGGTGTCAGAAGATGCGTCTCGGCGCGGGCTAGCTAACTAGAGCGTTTTCAGAAATTTAGAAAAAGAAAATTTTGCACAGTGGTCAAAAAACCACTTTTTTCAGGAAAAAATCGAGTTTTCAGCGACCAATCAAAATTTCAGACCGCGCTATGCGCCTAGAAATCGAGGTAAAATAGGCGAGAACCCGATTCTGCAAAAAGAATGGAAATTAATCGAACGGTTATGAAGATAAAAATTTTGAAGAGTTTTAAATTTTGAAAAAATCACGTAAGTACTGTGACTGAAAATTCCTTTCAGGTGGGTCAATTTAAATATGTCACAAGGTAAGCGGAGGCCTATTGGACAACGTTTCAGTTAAAAACCGCGTGTTAAAAGCTATCCTAGTGTCAAAGTTATTGCAATTTTTGTTTTGACAAGGCTCCTACAGGTGGATTTTGGGTATGTACTTGCGTAATTAGATTATAGATTTATTAAAATTTTTTGACGTTCTATGCGAGCCAGCCGCACGTGTGAGGTGTCAGAAGATGCGTCTCGGCGCGGGCTAGCTAACTAGAGCGTTTTCAGAAATTTAGAAAAAGAAAATTTTGCACAGTGGTCAAAAAACCACTTTTTTCAGGAAAAAATCGAGTTTTCAGCGACCAATCAAAATTTCAGACCGCGCTATGCGCCTAGAAATCGAGGTAAAATAGGCGAGAACCCGATTCTGCAAAAAGAATGGAAATTAATCGAACGGTTATGAAGATAAAAATTTTGAAGAGTTTTAAATTTTGAAAAAATCACGTAAGTACTGTGACTGAAAATTCCTTTCAGGTGGGTCAATTTAAATATGTCACAAGGTAAGCGGAGGCCTATTGGACAACGTTTCAGTTAAAAACCGCGTGTTAAAAGCTATCCTAGTGTCAAAGTTATTGCAATTTTTGTTTTGACAAGGCTCCTACAGGTGGATTTTGGGTATGTACTTGCGTAATTAGATTATAGATTTATTAAAATTTTTTGACGTTCTATGCGAGCCAGCCGCACGTGTGAGGTGTCAGAAGATGCGTCTCGGCGCGGGCTAGCTAACTAGAGCGTTTTCAGAAATTTAGAAAAAGAAAATTTTGCACAGTGGTCAAAAAACCACTTTTTTCAGGAAAAAATCGAGTTTTCAGCGACCAATCAAAATTTCAGACCGCGCTATGCGCCTAGAAATCGAGGTAAAATAGGCGAGAACCCGATTCTGCAAAAAGAATGGAAATTAATCGAACGGTTATGAAGATAAAAATTTTGAAGAGTTTTAAATTTTGAAAAAATCACGTAAGTACTGTGACTGAAAATTCCTTTCAGGTGGGTCAATTTAAATATGTCACAAGGTAAGCGGAGGCCTATTGGACAACGTTTCAGTTAAAAACCGCGTGTTAAAAGCTATCCTAGTGTCAAAGTTATTGCAATTTTTGTTTTGACAAGGCTCCTACAGGTGGATTTTGGGTATGTACTTGCGTAATTAGATTATAGATTTATTAAAATTTTTTGACGTTCTATGCGAGCCAGCCGCACGTGTGAGGTGTCAGAAGATGCGTCTCGGCGCGGGCTAGCTAACTAGAGCGTTTTCAGAAATTTAGAAAAAGAAAATTTTGCACAGTGGTCAAAAAACCACTTTTTTCAGGAAAAAATCGAGTTTTCAGCGACCAATCAAAATTTCAGACCGCGCTATGCGCCTAGAAATCGAGGTAAAATAGGCGAGAACCCGATTCTGCAAAAAGAATGGAAATTAATCGAACGGTTATGAAGATAAAAATTTTGAAGAGTTTTAAATTTTGAAAAAATCACGTAAGTACTGTGACTAAAAATTCCTTTCAGGTGGGTCAATTTAAATATGTCACAAGGTAAGCGGAGGCCTATTGGACAACGTTTCAGTTAAAAACCGCGTGTTAAAAGCTATCCTAGTGTCAAAGTTATTGCAATTTTTGTTTTGACAAGGCTCCTACAGGTGGATTTTGGGTATGTACTTGCGTAATTAGATTATAGATTTATTAAAATTTTTTGACGTTCTATGCGAGCCAGCCGCACGTGTGAGGTGTCAGAAGATGCGTCTCGGCGCGGGCTAGCTAACTAGAGCGTTTTCAGAAATTTAGAAAAAGAAAATTTTGCACAGTGGTCAAAAAACCACTTTTTTCAGGAAAAAATCGAGTTTTCAGCGACCAATCAAAATTTCAGACCGCGCTATGCGCCTAGAAATCGAGGTAAAATAGGCGAGAACCCGATTCTGCAAAAAGAATGGAAATTAATCGAACGGTTATGAAGATAAAAATTTTGAAGAGTTTTAAATTTTGAAAAAATCACGTAAGTACTGTGACTGAAAATTCCTTTCAGGTGGGTCAATTTAAATATGTCACAAGGTAAGCGGAGGCCTATTGGACAACGTTTCAGTTAAAAACCGCGTGTTAAAAGCTATCCTAGTGTCAAAGTTATTGCAATTTTTGTTTTGACAAGGCTCCTACAGGTGGATTTTGGGTATGTACTTGCGTAATTAGATTATAGATTTATTAAAATTTTTTGACGTTCTATGCGAGCCAGCCGCACGTGTGAGGTGTCAGAAGATGCGTCTCGGCGCGGGCTAGCTAACTAGAGCGTTTTCAGAAATTTAGAAAAAGAAAATTTTGCACAGTGGTCAAAAAACCACTTTTTTCAGGAAAAAATCGAGTTTTCAGCGACCAATCAAAATTTCAGACCGCGCTATGCGCCTAGAAATCGAGGTAAAATAGGCGAGAACCCGATTCTGCAAAAAGAATGGAAATTAATCGAACGGTTATGAAGATAAAAATTTTGAAGAGTTTTAAATTTTGAAAAAATCACGTAAGTACTGTGACTGAAAATTCCTTTCAGGTGGGTCAATTTAAATATGTCACAAGGTAAGCGGAGGCCTATTGGACAACGTTTCAGTTAAAAACCGCGTGTTAAAAGCTATCCTAGTGTCAAAGTTATTGCAATTTTTGTTTTGACAAGGCTCCTACAGGTGGATTTTGGGTATGTACTTGCGTAATTAGATTATAGATTTATTAAAATTTTTTGACGTTCTATGCGAGCCAGCCGCACGTGTGAGGTGTCAGAAGATGCGTCTCGGCGCGGGCTAGCTAACTAGAGCGTTTTCAGAAATTTAGAAAAAGAAAATTTTGCACAGTGGTCAAAAAACCACTTTTTTCAGGAAAAAATCGAGTTTTCAGCGACCAATCAAAATTTCAGACCGCGCTATGCGCCTAGAAATCGAGGTAAAATAGGCGAGAACCCGATTCTGCAAAAAGAATGGAAATTAATCGAACGGTTATGAAGATAAAAATTTTGAAGAGTTTTAAATTTTGAAAAAATCACGTAAGTACTGTGACTGAAAATTCCTTTCAGGTGGGTCAATTTAAATATGTCACAAGGTAAGCGGAGGCCTATTGGACAACGTTTCAGTTAAAAACCGCGTGTTAAAAGCTATCCTAGTGTCAAAGTTATTGCAATTTTTGTTTTGACAAGGCTCCTACAGGTGGATTTTGGGTATGTACTTGCGTAATTAGATTATAGATTTATTAAAATTTTTTGACGTTCTATGCGAGCCAGCCGCACGTGTGAGGTGTCAGAAGATGCGTCTCGGCGCGGGCTAGCTAACTAGAGCGTTTTCAGAAATTTAGAAAAAGAAAATTTTGCACAGTGGTCAAAAAACCACTTTTTTCAGGAAAAAATCGAGTTTTCAGCGACCAATCAAAATTTCAGACCGCGCTATGCGCCTAGAAATCGAGGTAAAATAGGCGAGAACCCGATTCTGCAAAAAGAATGGAAATTAATCGAACGGTTATGAAGATAAAAATTTTGAAGAGTTTTAAATTTTGAAAAAATCACGTAAGTACTGTGACTGAAAATTCCTTTCAGGTGGGTCAATTTAAATATGTCACAAGGTAAGCGGAGGCCTATTGGACAACGTTTCAGTTAAAAACCGCGTGTTAAAAGCTATCCTAGTGTCAAAGTTATTGCAATTTTTGTTTTGACAAGGCTCCTACAGGTGGATTTTGGGTATGTACTTGCGTAATTAGATTATAGATTTATTAAAATTTTTTGACGTTCTATGCGAGCCAGCCGCACGTGTGAGGTGTCAGAAGATGCGTCTCGGCGCGGGCTAGCTAACTAGAGCGTTTTCAGAAATTTAGAAAAAGAAAATTTTGCACAGTGGTCAAAAAACCACTTTTTTCAGGAAAAAATCGAGTTTTCAGCGACCAATCAAAATTTCAGACCGCGCTATGCGCCTAGAAATCGAGGTAAAATAGGCGAGAACCCGATTCTGCAAAAAGAATGGAAATTAATCGAACGGTTATGAAGATAAAAATTTTGAAGAGTTTTAAATTTTGAAAAAATCACGTAAGTACTGTGACTGAAAATTCCTTTCAGGTGGGTCAATTTAAATATGTCACAAGGTAAGCGGAGGCCTATTGGACAACGTTTCAGTTAAAAACCGCGTGTTAAAAGCTATCCTAGTGTCAAAGTTATTGCAATTTTTGTTTTGACAAGGCTCCTACAGGTGGATTTTGGGTATGTACTTGCGTAATTAGATTATAGATTTATTAAAATTTTTTGACGTTCTATGCGAGCCAGCCGCACGTGTGAGGTGTCAGAAGATGCGTCTCGGCGCGGGCTAGCTAACTAGAGCGTTTTCAGAAATTTAGAAAAAGAAAATTTTGCACAGTGGTCAAAAAACCACTTTTTTCAGGAAAAAATCGAGTTTTCAGCGACCAATCAAAATTTCAGACCGCGCTATGCGCCTAGAAATCGAGGTAAAATAGGCGAGAACCCGATTCTGCAAAAAGAATGGAAATTAATCGAACGGTTATGAAGATAAAAATTTTGAAGAGTTTTAAATTTTGAAAAAATCACGTAAGTACTGTGACTGAAAATTCCTTTCAGGTGGGTCAATTTAAATATGTCACAAGGTAAGCGGAGGCCTATTGGACAACGTTTCAGTTAAAAACCGCGTGTTAAAAGCTATCCTAGTGTCAAAGTTATTGCAATTTTTGTTTTGACAAGGCTCCTACAGGTGGATTTTGGGTATGTACTTGCGTAATTAGATTATAGATTTATTAAAATTTTTTGACGTTCTATGCGAGCCAGCCGCACGTGTGAGGTGTCAGAAGATGCGTCTCGGCGCGGGCTAGCTAACTAGAGCGTTTTCAGAAATTTAGAAAAAGAAAATTTTGCACAGTGGTCAAAAAACCACTTTTTTCAGGAAAAAATCGAGTTTTCAGCGACCAATCAAAATTTCAGACCGCGCTATGCGCCTAGAAATCGAGGTAAAATAGGCGAGAACCCGATTCTGCAAAAAGAATGGAAATTAATCGAACGGTTATGAAGATAAAAATTTTGAAGAGTTTTAAATTTTGAAAAAATCACGTAAGTACTGTGACTGAAAATTCCTTTCAGGTGGGTCAATTTAAATATGTCACAAGGTAAGCGGAGGCCTATTGGACAACGTTTCAGTTAAAAACCGCGTGTTAAAAGCTATCCTAGTGTCAAAGTTATTGCAATTTTTGTTTTGACAAGGCTCCTACAGGTGGATTTTGGGTATGTACTTGCGTAATTAGATTATAGATTTATTAAAATTTTTTGACGTTCTATGCGAGCCAGCCGCACGTGTGAGGTGTCAGAAGATGCGTCTCGGCGCGGGCTAGCTAACTAGAGCGTTTTCAGAAATTTAGAAAAAGAAAATTTTGCACAGTGGTCAAAAAACCACTTTTTTCAGGAAAAAATCGAGTTTTCAGCGACCAATCAAAATTTCAGACCGCGCTATGCGCCTAGAAATCGAGGTAAAATAGGCGAGAACCCGATTCTGCAAAAAGAATGGAAATTAATCGAACGGTTATGAAGATAAAAATTTTGAAGAGTTTTAAATTTTGAAAAAATCACGTAAGTACTGTGACTGAAAATTCCTTTCAGGTGGGTCAATTTAAATATGTCACAAGGTAAGCGGAGGCCTATTGGACAACGTTTCAGTTAAAAACCGCGTGTTAAAAGCTATCCTAGTGTCAAAGTTATTGCAATTTTTGTTTTGACAAGGCTCCTACAGGTGGATTTTGGGTATGTACTTGCGTAATTAGATTATAGATTTATTAAAATTTTTTGACGTTCTATGCGAGCCAGCCGCACGTGTGAGGTGTCAGAAGATGCGTCTCGGCGCGGGCTAGCTAACTAGAGCGTTTTCAGAAATTTAGAAAAAGAAAATTTTGCACAGTGGTCAAAAAACCACTTTTTTCAGGAAAAAATCGAGTTTTCAGCGACCAATCAAAATTTCAGACCGCGCTATGCGCCTAGAAATCGAGGTAAAATAGGCGAGAACCCGATTCTGCAAAAAGAATGGAAATTAATGGAACGGTTATGAAGATAAAAATTTTGAAGAGTTTTAAATTTTGAAAAAATCACGTAAGTACTGTGACTGAAAATTCCTTTCAGGTGGGTCAATTTAAATATGTCACAAGGTAAGCGGAGGCCTATTGGACAACGTTTCAGTTAAAAACCGCGTGTTAAAAGCTATCCTAGTGTCAAAGTTATTGCAATTTTTGTTTTGACAAGGCTCCTACAGGTGGATTTTGGGTATGTACTTGCGTAATTAGATTATAGATTTATTAAAATTTTTTGACGTTCTATGCGAGCCAGCCGCACGTGTGAGGTGTCAGAAGATGCGTCTCGGCGCGGGCTAGCTAACTAGAGCGTTTTCAGAAATTTAGAAAAAGAAAATTTTGCACAGTGGTCAAAAAACCACTTTTTTCAGGAAAAAATCGAGTTTTCAGCGACCAATCAAAATTTCAGACCGCGCTATGCGCCTAGAAATCGAGGTAAAATAGGCGAGAACCCGATTCTGCAAAAAGAATGGAAATTAATCGAACGGTTATGAAGATAAAAATTTTGAAGAGTTTAAAATTTTGAAAAAATCACGTAAGTACTGTGACTGAAAATTCTTTTCAGGTGGGTCAATTTAAATATGTCACAAGGTAAGCGGAGGCCTATTGGACAACGTTTCAGTTAAAAACCGCGTGTTAAAAGCTATCCTAGTGTCAAAGTTATTGCAATTTTTGTTTTGACAAGGCTCCTACAGGTGGATTTTGGGTATGTACTTGCGTAATTAGATTATAGATTTATTAAAATTTTTTGACGTTCTATGCGAGCCAGCCGCACGTGTGAGGTGTCAGAAGATGCGTCTCGGCGCGGGCTAGCTAACTAGAGCGTTTTCAGAAATTTAGAAAAAGAAAATTTTGCACAGTGGTTAAAAAACCACTTTTTTCAGGAAAAAATCGAGTTTTCAGCGACCAATCAAAATTTCAGACCGCGCTATGCGCCTAGAAATCGAGGTAAAATAGGCGAGAACCCGATTCTGCAAAAAGAATGGAAATTAATCGAACGGTTATGAAGATAAAAATTTTGAAGAGTTTTAAATTTTGAAAAAATCACGTAAGTACTGTGACTAAAAATTCCTTTCAGGTGGGTCAATTTAAATATGTCACAAGGTAAGCGGAGGCCTATTGGACAACGTTTCAGTTAAAAACCGCGTGTTAAAAGCTATCCTAGTGTCAAAGTTATTGCAATTTTTGTTTTGACAAGGCTCCTACAGGTGGATTTTGGGTATGTACTTGCGTAATTAGATTATAGATTTATTAAAATTTTTTGACGTTCTATGCGAGCCAGCCGCACGTGTGAGGTGTCAGAAGATGCGTCTCGGCGCGGGCTAGCTAACTAGAGCGTTTTCAGAAATTTAGAAAAAGAAAATTTTGCACAGTGGTCAAAAAACCACTTTTTTCAGGAAAAAATCGAGTTTTCAGCGACCAATCAAAATTTCAGACCGCGCTATGCGCCTAGAAATCGAGGTAAAATCGGCGAGAACCCGATTCTGCAAAAAGAATGGAAATTAATCGAACGGTTATGAAGATAAAAATTTTGAAGAGTTTTAAATTTTGAAAAAATCACGTAAGTACTGTGACTGAAAATTCCTTTCAGGTGGGTCAATTTAAATATGTCACAAGGTAAGCGGAGGCCTATTGGACAACGTTTCAGTTAAAAACCGCGTGTTAAAAGCTATCCTAGTGTCAAAGTTATTGCAATTTTTGTTTTGACAAGGCTCCTACAGGTGGATTTTGGGTATGTACTTGCGTAATTAGATTATAGATTTATTAAAATTTTTTGACGTTCTATGCGAGCCAGCCGCACGTGTGAGGTGTCAGAAGATGCGTCTCGGCGCGGGCTAGCTAACTAGAGCGTTTTCAGAAATTTAGAAAAAGAAAATTTTGCACAGTGGTCAAAAAACCACTTTTTTCAGGAAAAAATCGAGTTTTCAGCGACCAATCAAAATTTCAGACCGCGCTATGCGCCTAGAAATCGAGGTAAAATAGGCGAGAACCCGATTCTGCAAAAAGAATGGAAATTAATCGAACGGTTATGAAGATAAAAATTTTGAAGAGTTTTAAATTTTGAAAAAATCACGTAAGTACTGTGACTGAAAATTCCTTTCAGGTGGGTCAATTTAAATATGTCACAAGGTAAGCGGAGGCCTATTGGACAACGTTTCAGTTAAAAACCGCGTGTTAAAAGCTATCCTAGTGTCAAAGTTATTGCAATTTTTGTTTTGACAAGGCTCCTACAGGTGGATTTTGGGTATGTACTTGCGTAATTAGATTATAGATTTATTAAAATTTTTTGACGTTCTATGCGAGCCAGCCGCACGTGTGAGGTGTCAGAAGATGCGTCTCGGCGCGGGCTAGCTAACTAGAGCGTTTTCAGAAATTTAGAAAAAGAAAATTTTGCACAGTGGTCAAAAAACCACTTTTTTCAGGAAAAAATCGAGTTTTCAGCGACCAATCAAAATTTCAGACCGCGCTATGCGCCTAGAAATCGAGGTAAAATAGGCGAGAACCCGATTCTGCAAAAAGAATGGAAATTAATCGAACGGTTATGAAGATAAAAATTTTGAAGAGTTTTAAATTTTGAAAAAATCACGTAAGTACTGTGACTAAAAATTCCTTTCAGGTGGGTCAATTTAAATATGTCACAAGGTAAGCGGAGGCCTATTGGACAACGTTTCAGTTAAAAACCGCGTGTTAAAAGCTATCCTAGTGTCAAAGTTATTGCAATTTTTGTTTTGACAAGGCTCCTACAGGTGGATTTTGGGTATGTACTTGCGTAATTAGATTATAGATTTATTAAAATTTTTTGACGTTCTATGCGAGCCAGCCGCACGTGTGAGGTGTCAGAAGATGCGTCTCGGCGCGGGCTAGCTAACTAGAGCGTTTTCAGAAATTTAGAAAAAGAAAATTTTGCACAGTGGTCAAAAAACCACTTTTTTCAGGAAAAAATCGAGTTTTCAGCGACCAATCAAAATTTCAGACCGCGCTATGCGCCTAGAAATCGAGGTAAAATAGGCGAGAACCCGATTCTGCAAAAAGAATGGAAATTAATCGAACGGTTATGAAGATAAAAATTTTGAAGAGTTTTAAATTTTGAAAAAATCACGTAAGTACTGTGACTGAAAATTCCTTTCAGGTGGGTCAATTTAAATATGTCACAAGGTAAGCGGAGGCCTATTGGACAACGTTTCAGTTAAAAACCGCGTGTTAAAAGCTATCCTAGTGTCAAAGTTATTGCAATTTTTGTTTTGACAAGGCTCCTACAGGTGGATTTTGGGTATGTACTTGCGTAATTAGATTATAGATTTATTAAAATTTTTTGACGTTCTATGCGAGCCAGCCGCACGTGTGAGGTGTCAGAAGATGCGTCTCGGCGCGGGCTAGCTAACTAGAGCGTTTTCAGAAATTTAGAAAAAGAAAATTTTGCACAGTGGTCAAAAAACCACTTTTTTCAGGAAAAAATCGAGTTTTCAGCGACCAATCAAAATTTCAGACCGCGCTATGCGCCTAGAAATCGAGGTAAAATAGGCGAGAACCCGATTCTGCAAAAAGAATGGAAATTAATCGAACGGTTATGAAGATAAAAATTTTGAAGAGTTTTAAATTTTGAAAAAATCACGTAAGTACTGTGACTGAAAATTCCTTTCAGGTGGGTCAATTTAAATATGTCACAAGGTAAGCGGAGGCCTATTGGACAACGTTTCAGTTAAAAACCGCGTGTTAAAAGCTATCCTAGTGTCAAAGTTATTGCAATTTTTGTTTTGACAAGGCTCCTACAGGTGGATTTTGGGTATGTACTTGCGTAATTAGATTATAGATTTATTAAAATTTTTTGACGTTCTATGCGAGCCAGCCGCACGTGTGAGGTGTCAGAAGATGCGTCTCGGCGCGGGCTAGCTAACTAGAGCGTTTTCAGAAATTTAGAAAAAGAAAATTTTGCACAGTGGTCAAAAAACCACTTTTTTCAGGAAAAAATCGAGTTTTCAGCGACCAATCAAAATTTCAGACCGCGCTATGCGCCTAGAAATCGAGGTAAAATAGGCGAGAACCCGATTCTGCAAAAAGAATGGAAATTAATCGAACGGTTATGAAGATAAAAATTTTGAAGAGTTTTAAATTTTGAAAAAATCACGTAAGTACTGTGACTGAAAATTCCTTTCAGGTGGGTCAATTTAAATATGTCACAAGGTAAGCGGAGGCCTATTGGACAACGTTTCAGTTAAAAACCGCGTGTTAAAAGCTATCCTAGTGTCAAAGTTATTGCAATTTTTGTTTTGACAAGGCTCCTACAGGTGGATTTTGGGTATGTACTTGCGTAATTAGATTATAGATTTATTAAAATTTTTTGACGTTCTATGCGAGCCAGCCGCACGTGTGAGGTGTCAGAAGATGCGTCTCGGCGCGGGCTAGCTAACTAGAGCGTTTTCAGAAATTTAGAAAAAGAAAATTTTGCACAGTGGTCAAAAAACCACTTTTTTCAGGAAAAAATCGAGTTTTCAGCGACCAATCAAAATTTCAGACCGCGCTATGCGCCTAGAAATCGAGGTAAAATAGGCGAGAACCCGATTCTGCAAAAAGAATGGAAATTAATCGAACGGTTATGAAGATAAAAATTTTGAAGAGTTTTAAATTTTGAAAAAATCACGTAAGTACTGTGACTAAAAATTCCTTTCAGGTGGGTCAATTTAAATATGTCACAAGGTAAGCGGAGGCCTATTGGACAACGTTTCAGTTAAAAACCGCGTGTTAAAAGCTATCCTAGTGTCAAAGTTATTGCAATTTTTGTTTTGACAAGGCTCCTACAGGTGGATTTTGGGTATGTACTTGCGTAATTAGATTATAGATTTATTAAAATTTTTTGACGTTCTATGCGAGCCAGCCGCACGTGTGAGGTGTCAGAAGATGCGTCTCGGCGCGGGCTAGCTAACTAGAGCGTTTTCAGAAATTTAGAAAAAGAAAATTTTGCACAGTGGTCAAAAAACCACTTTTTTCAGGAAAAAATCGAGTTTTCAGCGACCAATCAAAATTTCAGACCGCGCTATGCGCCTAGAAATCGAGGTAAAATAGGCGAGAACCCGATTCTGCAAAAAGAATGGAAATTAATCGAACGGTTATGAAGATAAAAATTTTGAAGAGTTTTAAATTTTGAAAAAATCACGTAAGTACTGTGACTGAAAATTCCTTTCAGGTGGGTCAATTTAAATATGTCACAAGGTAAGCGGAGGCCTATTGGACAACGTTTCAGTTAAAAACCGCGTGTTAAAAGCTATCCTAGTGTCAAAGTTATTGCAATTTTTGTTTTGACAAGGCTCCTACAGGTGGATTTTGGGTATGTACTTGCGTAATTAGATTATAGATTTATTAAAATTTTTTGACGTTCTATGCGAGCCAGCCGCACGTGTGAGGTGTCAGAAGATGCGTCTCGGCGCGGGCTAGCTAACTAGAGCGTTTTCAGAAATTTAGAAAAAGAAAATTTTGCACAGTGGTCAAAAAACCACTTTTTTCAGGAAAAAATCGAGTTTTCAGCGACCAATCAAAATTTCAGACCGCGCTATGCGCCTAGAAATCGAGGTAAAATAGGCGAGAACCCGATTCTGCAAAAAGAATGGAAATTAATCGAACGGTTATGAAGATAAAAATTTTGAAGAGTTTTAAATTTTGAAAAAATCACGTAAGTACTGTGACTGAAAATTCCTTTCAGGTGGGTCAATTTAAATATGTCACAAGGTAAGCGGAGGCCTATTGGACAACGTTTCAGTTAAAAACCGCGTGTTAAAAGCTATCCTAGTGTCAAAGTTATTGCAATTTTTGTTTTGACAAGGCTCCTACAGGTGGATTTTGGGTATGTACTTGCGTAATTAGATTATAGATTTATTAAAATTTTTTGACGTTCTATGCGAGCCAGCCGCACGTGTGAGGTGTCAGAAGATGCGTCTCGGCGCGGGCTAGCTAACTAGAGCGTTTTCAGAAATTTAGAAAAAGAAAATTTTGCACAGTGGTCAAAAAACCACTTTTTTCAGGAAAAAATCGAGTTTTCAGCGACCAATCAAAATTTCAGACCGCGCTATGCGCCTAGAAATCGAGGTAAAATAGGCGAGAACCCGATTCTGCAAAAAGAATGGAAATTAATCGAACGGTTATGAAGATAAAAATTTTGAAGAGTTTTAAATTTTGAAAAAATCACGTAAGTACTGTGACTGAAAATTCCTTTCAGGTGGGTCAATTTAAATATGTCACAAGGTAAGCGGAGGCCTATTGGACAACGTTTCAGTTAAAAACCGCGTGTTAAAAGCTATCCTAGTGTCAAAGTTATTGCAATTTTTGTTTTGACAAGGCTCCTACAGGTGGATTTTGGGTATGTACTTGCGTAATTAGATTATAGATTTATTAAAATTTTTTGACGTTCTATGCGAGCCAGCCGCACGTGTGAGGTGTCAGAAGATGCGTCTCGGCGCGGGCTAGCTAACTAGAGCGTTTTCAGAAATTTAGAAAAAGAAAATTTTGCACAGTGGTCAAAAAACCACTTTTTTCAGGAAAAAATCGAGTTTTCAGCGACCAATCAAAATTTCAGACCGCGCTATGCGCCTAGAAATCGAGGTAAAATAGGCGAGAACCCGATTCTGCAAAAAGAATGGAAATTAATCGAACGGTTATGAAGATAAAAATTTTGAAGAGTTTTAAATTTTGAAAAAATCACGTAAGTACTGTGACTAAAAATTCCTTTCAGGTGGGTCAATTTAAATATGTCACAAGGTAAGCGGAGGCCTATTGGACAACGTTTCAGTTAAAAACCGCGTGTTAAAAGCTATCCTAGTGTCAAAGTTATTGCAATTTTTGTTTTGACAAGGCTCCTACAGGTGGATTTTGGGTATGTACTTGCGTAATTAGATTATAGATTTATTAAAATTTTTTGACGTTCTATGCGAGCCAGCCGCACGTGTGAGGTGTCAGAAGATGCGTCTCGGCGCGGGCTAGCTAACTAGAGCGTTTTCAGAAATTTAGAAAAAGAAAATTTTGCACAGTGGTCAAAAAACCACTTTTTTCAGGAAAAAATCGAGTTTTCAGCGACCAATCAAAATTTCAGACCGCGCTATGCGCCTAGAAATCGAGGTAAAATAGGCGAGAACCCGATTCTGCAAAAAGAATGGAAATTAATCGAACGGTTATGAAGATAAAAATTTTGAAGAGTTTTAAATTTTGAAAAAATCACGTAAGTACTGTGACTGAAAATTCCTTTCAGGTGGGTCAATTTAAATATGTCACAAGGTAAGCGGAGGCCTATTGGACAACGTTTCAGTTAAAAACCGCGTGTTAAAAGCTATCCTAGTGTCAAAGTTATTGCAATTTTTGTTTTGACAAGGCTCCTACAGGTGGATTTTGGGTATGTACTTGCGTAATTAGATTATAGATTTATTAAAATTTTTTGACGTTCTATGCGAGCCAGCCGCACGTGTGAGGTGTCAGAAGATGCGTCTCGGCGCGGGCTAGCTAACTAGAGCGTTTTCAGAAATTTAGAAAAAGAAAATTTTGCACAGTGGTCAAAAAACCACTTTTTTCAGGAAAAAATCGAGTTTTCAGCGACCAATCAAAATTTCAGACCGCGCTATGCGCCTAGAAATCGAGGTAAAATAGGCGAGAACCCGATTCTGCAAAAAGAATGGAAATTAATCGAACGGTTATGAAGATAAAAATTTTGAAGAGTTTTAAATTTTGAAAAAATCACGTAAGTACTGTGACTGAAAATTCCTTTCAGGTGGGTCAATTTAAATATGTCACAAGGTAAGCGGAGGCCTATTGGACAACGTTTCAGTTAAAAACCGCGTGTTAAAAGCTATCCTAGTGTCAAAGTTATTGCAATTTTTGTTTTGACAAGGCTCCTACAGGTGGATTTTGGGTATGTACTTGCGTAATTAGATTATAGATTTATTAAAATTTTTTGACGTTCTATGCGAGCCAGCCGCACGTGTGAGGTGTCAGAAGATGCGTCTCGGCGCGGGCTAGCTAACTAGAGCGTTTTCAGAAATTTAGAAAAAGAAAATTTTGCACAGTGGTCAAAAAACCACTTTTTTCAGGAAAAAATCGAGTTTTCAGCGACCAATCAAAATTTCAGACCGCGCTATGCGCCTAGAAATCGAGGTAAAATAGGCGAGAACCCGATTCTGCAAAAAGAATGGAAATTAATCGAACGGTTATGAAGATAAAAATTTTGAAGAGTTTTAAATTTTGAAAAAATCACGTAAGTACTGTGACTAAAAATTCCTTTCAGGTGGGTCAATTTAAATATGTCACAAGGTAAGCGGAGGCCTATTGGACAACGTTTCAGTTAAAAACCGCGTGTTAAAAGCTATCCTAGTGTCAAAGTTATTGCAATTTTTGTTTTGACAAGGCTCCTACAGGTGGATTTTGGGTATGTACTTGCGTAATTAGATTATAGATTTATTAAAATTTTTTGACGTTCTATGCGAGCCAGCCGCACGTGTGAGGTGTCAGAAGATGCGTCTCGGCGCGGGCTAGCTAACTAGAGCGTTTTCAGAAATTTAGAAAAAGAAAATTTTGCACAGTGGTTAAAAAACCACTTTTTTCAGGAAAAAATCGAGTTTTCAGCGACCAATCAAAATTTCAGACCGCGCTATGCGCCTAGAAATCGAGGTAAAATAGGCGAGAACCCGATTCTGCAAAAAGAATGGAAATTAATCGAACGGTTATGAAGATAAAAATTTTGAAGAGTTTTAAATTTTGAAAAAATCACGTAAGTACTGTGACTAAAAATTCCTTTCAGGTGGGTCAATTTAAATATGTCACAAGGTAAGCGGAGGCCTATTGGACAACGTTTCAGTTAAAAACCGCGTGTTAAAAGCTATCCTAGTGTCAAAGTTATTGCAATTTTTGTTTTGACAAGGCTCCTACAGGTGGATTTTGGGTATGTACTTGCGTAATTAGATTATAGATTTATTAAAATTTTTTGACGTTCTATGCGAGCCAGCCGCACGTGTGAGGTGTCAGAAGATGCGTCTCGGCGCGGGCTAGCTAACTAGAGCGTTTTCAGAAATTTAGAAAAAGAAAATTTTGCACAGTGGTCAAAAAACCACTTTTTTCAGGAAAAAATCGAGTTTTCAGCGACCAATCAAAATTTCAGACCGCGCTATGCGCCTAGAAATCGAGGTAAAATAGGCGAGAACCCGATTCTGCAAAAAGAATGGAAATTAATCGAACGGTTATGAAGATAAAAATTTTGAAGAGTTTTAAATTTTGAAAAAATCACGTAAGTACTGTGACTGAAAATTCCTTTCAGGTGGGTCAATTTAAATATGTCACAAGGTAAGCGGAGGCCTATTGGACAACGTTTCAGTTAAAAACCGCGTGTTAAAAGCTATCCTAGTGTCAAAGTTATTGCAATTTTTGTTTTGACAAGGCTCCTACAGGTGGATTTTGGGTATGTACTTGCGTAATTAGATTATAGATTTATTAAAATTTTTTGACGTTCTATGCGAGCCAGCCGCACGTGTGAGGTGTCAGAAGATGCGTCTCGGCGCGGGCTAGCTAACTAGAGCGTTTTCAGAAATTTAGAAAAAGAAAATTTTGCACAGTGGTCAAAAAACCACTTTTTTCAGGAAAAAATCGAGTTTTCAGCGACCAATCAAAATTTCAGACCGCGCTATGCGCCTAGAAATCGAGGTAAAATAGGCGAGAACCCGATTCTGCAAAAAGAATGGAAATTAATCGAACGGTTATGAAGATAAAAATTTTGAAGAGTTTTAAATTTTGAAAAAATCACGTAAGTACTGTGACTGAAAATTCCTTTCAGGTGGGTCAATTTAAATATGTCACAAGGTAAGCGGAGGCCTATTGGACAACGTTTCAGTTAAAAACCGCGTGTTAAAAGCTATCCTAGTGTCAAAGTTATTGCAATTTTTGTTTTGACAAGGCTCCTACAGGTGGATTTTGGGTATGTACTTGCGTAATTAGATTATAGATTTATTAAAATTTTTTGACGTTCTATGCGAGCCAGCCGCACGTGTGAGGTGTCAGAAGATGCGTCTCGGCGCGGGCTAGCTAACTAGAGCGTTTTCAGAAATTTAGAAAAAGAAAATTTTGCACAGTGGTCAAAAAACCACTTTTTTCAGGAAAAAATCGAGTTTTCAGCGACCAATCAAAATTTCAGACCGCGCTATGCGCCTAGAAATCGAGGTAAAATAGGCGAGAACCCGATTCTGCAAAAAGAATGGAAATTAATCGAACGGTTATGAAGATAAAAATTTTGAAGAGTTTTAAATTTTGAAAAAATCACGTAAGTACTGTGACTGAAAATTCCTTTCAGGTGGGTCAATTTAAATATGTCACAAGGTAAGCGGAGGCCTATTGGACAACGTTTCAGTTAAAAACCGCGTGTTAAAAGCTATCCTAGTGTCAAAGTTATTGCAATTTTTGTTTTGACAAGGCTCCTACAGGTGGATTTTGGGTATGTACTTGCGTAATTAGATTATAGATTTATTAAAATTTTTTGACGTTCTATGCGAGCCAGCCGCACGTGTGAGGTGTCAGAAGATGCGTCTCGGCGCGGGCTAGCTAACTAGAGCGTTTTCAGAAATTTAGAAAAAGAAAATTTTGCACAGTGGTCAAAAAACCACTTTTTTCAGGAAAAAATCGAGTTTTCAGCGACCAATCAAAATTTCAGACCGCGCTATGCGCCTAGAAATCGAGGTAAAATAGGCGAGAACCCGATTCTGCAAAAAGAATGGAAATTAATCGAACGGTTATGAAGATAAAAATTTTGAAGAGTTTTAAATTTTGAAAAAATCACGTAAGTACTGTGACTAAAAATTCCTTTCAGGTGGGTCAATTTAAATATGTCACAAGGTAAGCGGAGGCCTATTGGACAACGTTTCAGTTAAAAACCGCGTGTTAAAAGCTATCCTAGTGTCAAAGTTATTGCAATTTTTGTTTTGACAAGGCTCCTACAGGTGGATTTTGGGTATGTACTTGCGTAATTAGATTATAGATTTATTAAAATTTTTTGACGTTCTATGCGAGCCAGCCGCACGTGTGAGGTGTCAGAAGATGCGTCTCGGCGCGGGCTAGCTAACTAGAGCGTTTTCAGAAATTTAGAAAAAGAAAATTTTGCACAGTGGTCAAAAAACCACTTTTTTCAGGAAAAAATCGAGTTTTCAGCGACCAATCAAAATTTCAGACCGCGCTATGCGCCTAGAAATCGAGGTAAAATAGGCGAGAACCCGATTCTGCAAAAAGAATGGAAATTAATCGAACGGTTATGAAGATAAAAATTTTGAAGAGTTTTAAATTTTGAAAAAATCACGTAAGTACTGTGACTGAAAATTCCTTTCAGGTGGGTCAATTTAAATATGTCACAAGGTAAGCGGAGGCCTATTGGACAACGTTTCAGTTAAAAACCGCGTGTTAAAAGCTATCCTAGTGTCAAAGTTATTGCAATTTTTGTTTTGACAAGGCTCCTACAGGTGGATTTTGGGTATGTACTTGCGTAATTAGATTATAGATTTATTAAAATTTTTTGACGTTCTATGCGAGCCAGCCGCACGTGTGAGGTGTCAGAAGATGCGTCTCGGCGCGGGCTAGCTAACTAGAGCGTTTTCAGAAATTTAGAAAAAGAAAATTTTGCACAGTGGTCAAAAAACCACTTTTTTCAGGAAAAAATCGAGTTTTCAGCGACCAATCAAAATTTCAGACCGCGCTATGCGCCTAGAAATCGAGGTAAAATAGGCGAGAACCCGATTCTGCAAAAAGAATGGAAATTAATCGAACGGTTATGAAGATAAAAATTTTGAAGAGTTTTAAATTTTGAAAAAATCACGTAAGTACTGTGACTGAAAATTCCTTTCAGGTGGGTCAATTTAAATATGTCACAAGGTAAGCGGAGGCCTATTGGACAACGTTTCAGTTAAAAACCGCGTGTTAAAAGCTATCCTAGTGTCAAAGTTATTGCAATTTTTGTTTTGACAAGGCTCCTACAGGTGGATTTTGGGTATGTACTTGCGTAATTAGATTATAGATTTATTAAAATTTTTTGACGTTCTATGCGAGCCAGCCGCACGTGTGAGGTGTCAGAAGATGCGTCTCGGCGCGGGCTAGCTAACTAGAGCGTTTTCAGAAATTTAGAAAAAGAAAATTTTGCACAGTGGTCAAAAAACCACTTTTTTCAGGAAAAAATCGAGTTTTCAGCGACCAATCAAAATTTCAGACCGCGCTATGCGCCTAGAAATCGAGGTAAAATAGGCGAGAACCCGATTCTGCAAAAAGAATGGAAATTAATCGAACGGTTATGAAGATAAAAATTTTGAAGAGTTTTAAATTTTGAAAAAATCACGTAAGTACTGTGACTAAAAATTCCTTTCAGGTGGGTCAATTTAAATATGTCACAAGGTAAGCGGAGGCCTATTGGACAACGTTTCAGTTAAAAACCGCGTGTTAAAAGCTATCCTAGTGTCAAAGTTATTGCAATTTTTGTTTTGACAAGGCTCCTACAGGTGGATTTTGGGTATGTACTTGCGTAATTAGATTATAGATTTATTAAAATTTTTTGACGTTCTATGCGAGCCAGCCGCACGTGTGAGGTGTCAGAAGATGCGTCTCGGCGCGGGCTAGCTAACTAGAGCGTTTTCAGAAATTTAGAAAAAGAAAATTTTGCACAGTGGTCAAAAAACCACTTTTTTCAGGAAAAAATCGAGTTTTCAGCGACCAATCAAAATTTCAGACCGCGCTATGCGCCTAGAAATCGAGGTAAAATAGGCGAGAACCCGATTCTGCAAAAAGAATGGATATTAATCGAACGGTTATGAAGATAAAAATTTTGAAGAGTTTTAAATTTTGAAAAAATCACGTAAGTACTGTGACTAAAAATTCCTTTCAGGTGGGTCAATTTAAATATGTCACAAGGTAAGCGGAGGCCTATTGGACAACGTTTCAGTTAAAAACCGCGTGTTAAAAGCTATCCTAGTGTCAAAGTTATTGCAATTTTTGTTTTGACAAGGCTCCTACAGGTGGATTTTGGGTATGTACTTGCGTAATTAGATTATAGATTTATTAAAATTTTTTGACGTTCTATGCGAGCCAGCCGCACGTGTGAGGTGTCAGAGGATGCGTCTCGGCGCGGGCTAGCTAACTAGAGCGTTTTCAGAAATTTAGAAAAAGAAAATTTTGCACAGTGGTCAAAAAACCACTTTTTTCAGGAAAAAATCGAGTTTTCAGCGACCAATCAAAATTTCAGACCGCGCTATGCGCCTAGAAATCGAGGTAAAATAGGCGAGAACCCGATTCTGCAAAAAGAATGGAAATTAATCGAACGGTTATGAAGATAAAAATTTTGAAGAGTTTTAAATTTTGAAAAAATCACGTAAGTACTGTGACTGAAAATTCCTTTCAGGTGGGTCAATTTAAATATGTCACAAGGTAAGCGGAGGCCTATTGGACAACGTTTCAGTTAAAAACCGCGTGTTAAAAGCTATCCTAGTGTCAAAGTTATTGCAATTTTTGTTTTGACAAGGCTCCTACAGGTGGATTTTGGGTATGTACTTGCGTAATTAGATTATAGATTTATTAAAATTTTTTGACGTTCTATGCGAGCCAGCCGCACGTGTGAGGTGTCAGAAGATGCGTCTCGGCGCGGGCTAGCTAACTAGAGCGTTTTCAGAAATTTAGAAAAAGAAAATTTTGCACAGTGGTCAAAAAACCACTTTTTTCAGGAAAAAATCGAGTTTTCAGCGACCAATCAAAATTTCAGACCGCGCTATGCGCCTAGAAATCGAGGTAAAATAGGCGAGAACCCGATTCTGCAAAAAGAATGGAAATTAATCGAACGGTTATGAAGATAAAAATTTTGAAGAGTTTTAAATTTTGAAAAGCAGTTGTCGGGCCGGTGCACCCTGGGCACGGCCAATAGTCTCTCCATGTCGGAGGGACTATTGTCTGTGGCGGATTTCTGCGGGGGAGGGGGAGCTTATAGCTCCACGACGGTTCCTCCACGTGTCCCTCTGATTATCAGAGGGCACTGTGGAGGAACGTCTGAGTTGGGGTCGCTCCTGTCCGATCGACAGTCGTCGATTGGCGAAGGATGCGACCAATGCCGCTGCGGTGCAGGCGCACCAAAGCGGCAGTTGCTCTCTCTTCACGGAGCAATCCTGAAGAGAGAGTTCCCGACGGGTCCGCTGAGTCGGGTTGTCCGGACAGCGGACGGAGGCATGTCTAATGCCGCCGTCGGGGGCTCGGCTTAACCGCCCGGCCCAGAGGAAGGATACCTCTAAGATAAAAAACCCCCAATCCTAAGCTCTGAAGCGCGGTGAGAGGATGCATGGCTGGAGGGAGTCCAGTCGTTAGCGCTTCCCCTGCAGAGCACCTGCCGCACTCTGCAGTATGTAGGCTTACCGGGCATCTAGGCTCTGCCCGGTGGACATTCAAGACCTATATCGACTCGTGGGAACTTCATGGATAACCCTAAAAACAAACACCAAAAAGACGATGGGCCAGTAATGGCGGAGATGGACGAGTCGTCTGCCGGAAGCGGCAGCGACTTTCAAGGAGGCTCGCGCGCTCCCTCAAAATTTTGGGGGAAGCGGTCGCGCGGGGAGGGATTGAATCCCTCCTCAAGTGAAGAGGAGCTGTCGGCCGCAAAGGTGCCGACATCTCGGAGAGGAGGTCGCGCAGTGGTGCCACAGCGCGACCAAAGAGGTCGGTTCTTGCGGCCCGCTACGCCGATCCCGGCGGCAGCGGTCCGCATGGATCGGCCTGAAGAGATGGAGAGCGACGAGCTCCTGAGCGGAGATTCCGCTGCGTCCCCGCTATTGCTAGAGAGCAATAAAGCGGAAGCTAACGCTGCAAAGCGGGCGCAGCGGAAAGCGGTCGCGGCCGATGAGGTCGGCGAGCTGGCTCGGCAGGCTCGAGAGCGGCGGGCCGCTCAAGTGGCCTCTGGAGAGGGCTTAACGGCGGAGGCGCTCAGTCGCCAAGTTTTGGACGGCGTGGACGTTGTCCTGAAAGTTGCCACGAAATCTGGCAGCTTGAAGGGCACGTTCACCCGTGCCCTAAAGGAGGCGGCTGAGGGAATCAGGGAGGCGGTTGGGGTCCTCCTTGACCGAACTAGCTCTGAGGAGACGGCGAAGCTGTGGGAGGAGAACGGCCGTCTCCGAGCAGAGATGGAGGACCTCAAAAGGGAGGTCGCCGCACAGAGGGGATCTGCCCCTCAACAGAAGCGTGCGGCTCCCGCAGCTGCCGGCTCTCGGGTAGTTGCAGCCTCGCCGTCGGCCCCTGCCCCTACACTTGCACCCGATGCGGACATCGAACGGATCGTCCGCATCTGCATGCAGCAGTGTGGGGGCATGATGAATGCCCGCCTGGAGGCCTTGGAGACAAGGCTCCTCCCGGCACAGAACCTCCGGCCACCGCTAGCGGCGGACAGGCGGAGGAAGGAGGAGGCTGCCAGGCCTGGGCCGTCGACCGTGACGGCCAATGCTGGAAAGGGGGGCAAAAAGCCCGCGGAGGGGCCCAAGAAGCCCGCGGAGGGTGCGTCAGCACCCCCTCCCAGCTCGACTACGACCCCGGCGACCGCATCCCAGCCCACGGAGGCTTGGACGACGGTCGTCAAACGGGGTCGTAAGAAGAAGGCGGCGCCGCCGGCTCAGCCCAAGCCGGCGCCCAAAAGAAAGAGGAGGTCCCGGAAGGGTAAGGCCCCACGCTCGGCTGCTGTGGTTATCACACTGCAGCCCGCAGCTATCGAGAGGGGCCTTACCTACAAGGAGGTCCTCGAACAGGCGAAGGCCAAGGTCGCATTTCCCGACCTCGGCACACCGACCGGCTTCAGGATGAAGTCGGCGGTTACGGGGGCGCGTCTGTTCGAGGTGTCGGGACCCTCGGGCAGCGAGAAGGCGGACATCCTGGCCGCCAAACTGAGGGAGGTCCTCAAGGATGAGGACGTCCGAGTGTCCAGGCCCGTAAAGACCGCCGATTTGCGCGTCGATGGCCTGGACGACTCGACGACCCCAGAGGAGGTCGTGGCGGCCGTCGCTCGAAGCGGTGGATGTCCGCCGGGCGACGTGCGGGCGGGCGAGATCCGCGCCGACGCTGCCGGGCTCGGCGCCATTACGGTGAAGTGCCCGGTAGCGGCGGCGAACAGGATCGCCGTCAGTGGCCGGCTTTTGGTAGGGTGGGTTGCAGCACGCGTCAAGCTTCTGCAACCCAGGGCTATGCGGTGCTACCGCTGCCTCGACGTTGGGCACGTCAGGGCACGGTGCGCCGCCGCAACCGACCGCAGCGAGCAATGCTATCGCTGCGGTAAGCCCGGCCACAAGGCGGCAGCGTGCTCCGCGACGCCAAACTGCAGCCTCTGCACGGATGCAGGGAGGCCCGCGGGGCACGTCGTCGGCAGGAAGGCCTGCCCGCCCGCCGCGAAGAAGGGCAACAAGAAGGGGACAACCAAGGCTGTCGGGGGCCCTTTACACCCCCCTCAGCCTGGTTGCTCTTCGGCCGACTCCCGGCCTAAGAATGGTGCCGAGGGAATGGATTGTGCGTAATGGCACAATTCCATTTCCTCCAGGGCAATATCAACCACTCTGCCAGGGCTCAGGATCTCTTACTCCAGAGCATGGCAGAGTGGTCGATCCATGTGGCTGTGGTCGCCGAGCCGTATTACGTCCCCCCCCGAGATGATTGGGTGGGTGACCTGGACGGCTCGGTGGCCATCATCGGCGGGGCTCTTGTCGACCCGTCCCGAGGTCACGGCTGGGTGGCCGCCCTCGCGGACGGCGTTGGCATTGTTGGGGCGTATTTCTCGCCCAACAAGAGCCTCGCCGACTTCGAGAGCTTCCTTGTCGAGTTGGGTGCCGTCGTGAACCGGTACCACCCTCGCCCGGTGCTGCTGCTCGGGGATCTCAACGCCAAGTCTGCGGCGTGGGGATCCCCGGTCACCGATGTCAAGGGCGAGGCGTTGGAGGAGTGGGCGGTCACGACCGGCTTGACCGTCCTGAATCGGGGCTCGGTCTACACGTGCGTGCGACAGCGGGGTGGTTCTATAGTGGACGTTTCGTTCGCTAGCCCCGCTGTCGCAAGCCGTGTCAACGATTGGCGTGTCGCCGTGGAGGTGGAGACGTTGTCGGATCACAGATATATCCGTTTCAACGTCTCCCCCCAGACCGCGGGCGGCCGCAATCCAACGGCCCCGCGAACGGACGGTCCGCGTTGGGCGCGAAAGCGCCTCGACAGGGAGCTACTCGAGGAGGCCGCTATTGTGCAGGCCTGGATCCGGGAGTCGGCAACGACCGGACCCGTCGACATCGAAGAGGAGGCGCAGTGGTTCCACGGGGCGATGACGCAAATTTGCGATGCGTCAATGCCCCGGGTTCGCACACAACCCAGAAGGCGCCAGGTGTACTGGTGGTCCGCCGAGATCGCGCAGTTGCGCGACTCGTGCGTGGAGGTCAGGCGCCAGTACACCCGATACCGGAGAAGACGTCGTCGGGTCCCTGACGAAGAAGCCGCGCGGTATGAGGTGTACCGCGCGGCTAAGAAGGCTCTGTGGCTGGCCATCGGCGAGGCGAAGACGCGAGCCAGGGAGGAGATGTTGGAGACTCTAAACGGGGATCCATGGGGGCGTCCTTATCGCTCGGTCCGAGGTAAACTCGGACCATGGGCGCCCCCGCTTACGGAGAGTCTCCAACCCGAGCTGCTGGAGGACGTGGTAGCAGCCCTCTTCCCGGCACGAGCGGAGCACGCTCCGCCGCCGATGGCTCTGCCCACAGCCGCAGAGCCCGAAGAGGACGCCAGCGTCCCAGAGGTGACACAACCAGAGTTGAGGGCGGCCGTGACACGGCTCCGGGCGAAGAACACTGCCCCGGGGCCCGACGGAATTCACGGCTGCGCGTTGGCCCTAGCTCTGAAGGAGCTGGAGCCCCGACTGAGAGGACTCTACTCGGCGTGCCTTGAGCAGGGCCAGTTTCCCGCTCAGTGGAAATCTGGTCGTCTGGTCCTGCTCAGGAAAGCGGGGCGCCCTGCGGACTCACCGTCCGCGTACCGGCCCATAGTGCTGCTCGACGAGGTGGGAAAACTGTTTGAGCGAATAGTCTCAGCCCGCCTCGTCAGCCACTTGTGCGGAGAGGGGCCGGACCTGGCCGAATGCCAGTACGGCTTTCGGCAAGGGCGCTCCACTGTGACGGCGATATCCCGAGTGAGAGTCCTGGCGGAGGAAGCGGTGTCGCGGGGCGGTGTGTTGTTGGCGGTGTCCTTGGACATCTCCAACGCCTTCAACACCCTGCCCTGGAGTTGTATTCGGGAGGCACTACGATATCATCGAGTGCCTTCCTACCTCCGCCGCGTCGTCGGGGCTTATTTGGCGGAAAGGTGTGTCACCTATCTGGGACGCGATGGCAGATGCCAGCGCCCTATGTCGTGCGGTGTTCCACAGGGTTCGGTCTTGGGCCCGCTCCTGTGGAACATCGGGTACGACTGGGCGCTGAGGGGCGAGCTCCGGCCGGGAGTGCAGCTGGTGTGTTACGCTGACGACACACTGGTCACTGCCCGGGGGAGCTCGCACAGGGAGGCAGCGTTGCTGGCGACGGCTGCGGTCTCACAGGTGGTGAGCCGCATACGGCGCCTCGGCCTGGAGGTGGCCCTCAACAAGTCGGAGGCCATTGTTTTTCATGGCCCCCGGCGAGCGCCGCCGCCGGGATCGCACATTGTGGTCGGGGGGGCCCGTATCGCTGTCGAGTCCACCATGAAGTATCTGGGATTGGTGCTCGACAGCCGGTGGGATTTCGGCCCCCACTTCCGGCGGCTGGCGCCCAAGTTGTTGGGCGCGGCGGGGGCGCTGTCAACGCTGCTTCCCAATCTGGGGGACCCGAGCACCGCCTGTAGGCGGTTGTACGTGGGGATCGTGCGATCGATGGCCCTGTATGGGGCCCCGATCTGGGCGGCTGACCTGACGGCCAGCACCATCACTGTTCTGCGGAGGCCGCAGAGGGTGATGGCCGTCAGAGTCATCAGGGGATATCGCACGATCTCCTACGAGGCGGCTTGCGCACTGGCCGGATCTCCGCCGTGGGACCTGGAGGCGAAAGTGCTCGCGTCACTACATAAGTGGCGCGAGGGCGCGCGGGCGCGCGGCGAAAGACTGACGCAGCAACACTTGGAGCTGCGTCGGTCGCAGCTGCGCGAGGTCCTGGTGGCGGAATGGCGGGACAGGCTTTCGAGCCCTACCGCCGGCCTCATCACCATCGAGGCCATCCGGCCAGTGCTCGACCTGTGGCTCGGGAGAAGGCACGGCTCTCTGACGTTTCGTGCGACGCAGGTCCTCTCGGGGCATGGCTGCTTCGGGAGGTTCTTGTGTCGCATAGGCAGGGAGCCGGACGCTCGATGCCACCACTGCGTCGACTGTCGGGAGGACACGGCGCGGCATACGCTGGCAGAGTGTGCCGCTTGGGAGGAGCCGCGCCGTGCCCTCATCTCTGTTGTAGGCGGTGACCTCTCGCTGCCGGCCGTAGTTCATGCTATGGTCGGCTGTGAGGAGTCCTGGGACGCGGTGGTCTCCTTCTGCGAGACAGTTATCGCGCAGAAGGAGGCTGCGGAAAGGGAGAGGGAGATCACAACCGCTCTCCGTGCCCGCAGCAGGCGCATCGGGCGTCGGAGGAGGGCATACGCTGCCCTCTTCCGGCCCCCCTAACTGGGTCCAGGGGCGGCGGACTTGGGGCTGTCCGTCGCCCCCCATTCATCCGGACCCGAGGTGGCGGCGCAAGGTGTTCCCGTGCGCCCCTCTTTGACGTAGCGAGGGGAGTCAAACACCTCACTCCCCTCGCCGACGCGAGGTGGCCCGCAGAGGCGGGCCGGCACCAGCCGGGGATTGCGGATGTCGCATACGTTCCCGCGATCCCCGGCGTAGGTGGGAGATGGAACACCGGGGTGGTTTTAGTCAGTAAGAGTCTGACAGACCCCTCCACCCGCCCCAGGGTGGAGGATTTCCATGAGGATTTCCCCCCGAGATCAAAAAAAAAAAAAAAAAAAAAAAAAAAAAAAAAAAGGTTAGGTTAGGTTAGGTTGGGGTGGGGTGCGTGCAGAAAACCTCCTCGTGTGCCTGACGGCTGCTGGTTCCTTACGAATGCGTTCGGGGGAAAGAGCAGTTGTCGGGCCGGTGCACCCTGGGCACGGCCAATAGTCTCTCCATGTCGGAGGGGCTATTGTCTGTGGCGGATTTCTGCGGGGGAGGGGGAGCGTATTGCTCCACGACGGTTCCTCCACGTGTCCCTCTGATTATCAGAGGGCACTGTGGAGGAACGTCTGAGTTGGGGTCGCTCCTGTCCGATCGACAGTCGTCGATTGGCGAAGGATGCGACCAATGCCGCTGCGGTGCAGGCGCACCAAAGCGGCAGTTGCTCTCTCTTCACGGAGCAATCCTGAAGAGAGAGTTCCCGACGGGTCCGCTGAGTCGGGTTGTCCGGACAGCGGACGGAGGCATGTGTAATGCCGCCGTCGGGGGCTTGGCTTAACCGCCCGGCCCAGAGGAAGGATACCTCTAAGATAAAAAACCCCCAATCCTAAGCTCTGAAGCGCGGTGAGAGGATGCATGGCTGGAGGGAGTCCAGTCGTTAGCGCTTCCCCTGCAGAGCACCTGCCGCACTCTGCAGTATGTAGGCTTACCGGGTATCTAGGCTCTGCCCGGTGGACATTCAAGACCTATATCGACTCGTGGGAACTATATGGATCTTATACATACCCAAAACAATAATAAAAAAGACGACGAGCCAGTTTTGGCGGAGAGAGAGGAGGCGTCTGCCGGAAGCGGCGGTGAGAGCCAGGGAGGCTCCCGTGCCCCCTCTAAATTTTGGAGGAAGCGGTCGCGCGGGGAGGGTTTAAACCCCTCCTCAAGCGAGGAGGATCTGTCGGCCGCGAAGGTGCCGACCTCACGGAGAGGTGGTCGCGTAGCGGTGGGTGGATCATCCACCCGGCTGCCGCAGCGCGACCAAAAGGGTCGGTTTTTGCGGCCGGCTACGCCAATTCCAGCGGTCTGCCTGGATCGGAGCGAAGAAGTCGAGAGCGACGAGACTATGCTCGCTGACCTGAGCGGAGATTCCGCTGCGTCCCCGCTGTTGCTAGACAGCAACAAAGCGGAGATTAACGCCGCAAAGCGGGCGCAGCGGAAGGCGGTCGCGGCCGATGAGGTCGGCGAGCTGGCTCGGCAGGCTCGAGAGCGGCGGGCCGCTCAGGCGGCCTCCATGGAGGGCGTAACGGCGGCGGCACTCGGCCGCCAGGTTTTGGACGGCGTGGACGTTGTCCTGAAAGTTGCCACGAAGTCGGGCAGCTTGAAGGGCACGTTCACGCGCGCCCTAAAAGAGGCGGCTGATGGAATCAGGGAGGCGGTTGGGGTCCTCCTTGAAAGAACCAGCTCTGAGGAGACGGCGAAGCTGTGGGAGGAGAACAGCCGTCTCCGAGCAGAGATGGAGGACCTCAAGAGGGAGGTTGCCGCACAGAGGGGGTCCGCCCCTTCAAAGAAGCGTGTGGCTCCAGCAGTTGCCGCCTCTCCGGTGGTTGCGTCCCTGCCGTCGGCCCCTGCCCCTACAATTGCGCCCGATGCGGACATCGAACAGATCGTCCGCATCTGCATGCAACAGTGTGGGGGCATGATGAATGCCCGCCTGGAGGCCTTGGAGTGCAGGCTCCTCCCGGCCCAGAACCTCCGGCCGCCGCTAGCGGCGGACAAACGGAGGATAGAGGAGGCCGCAAGGCCAGGGCCGTCGGCCGTGGTGGCTGGAAAGGGGGGTAAAAAGCCCGCGGAGGGGCCCAAGAAGCCCGCGGAGGGTGCGTCAGCACCCCCCTCCAGCTCGACTGCGACCCCGGCGACCGCATCCCAACCCACAGAGGCTTGGACGACGGTCGTCAAAAAGGGTCGCAAAAAGAAGGCGGCGCCGCCGGCTCAGCCCAAGCCTGCGCCCAAACGGAAGAGGAGGTCCCGAAAGGGTAAGGCCCCACGCTCTGCGGCAGTTGTATTAACACTGCAGCCAGAAGCTATCGAGAGGGGCCTTACCTATAAGGAGGTCCTTGCGCAGGCGAAGGCCAAGGTCGCGTTTCCTGACCTTGGCACACCGACCGGCTTCAGGATGAAGTCGGCGGTTACGGGGGCGCGGCTGTTCGAGGTGTCTGGGCCCTCGGGCAGCGAAAAGGCGGACATCCTGGCCGCCAAATTGCGGGAAGTCCTCCGGGAAGAGGACGTCCGAGTGTCCAGGCCAGTGAAGACCGCTGAACTGCGAGTCGAGGGCCTGGACGACTCGACGACCCCAGAGGAGGTCGTGGCGGCCGTTGCACGAAGCGGTGGATGTCCGCCGGGTGACGTGCGGGTGGGCGAGATCCGCGCCGACGCTGCCGGGCTCGGCGCCATTACAGTGAGGTGTCCGGTAGCGGCGGCGAACAGGATCGCCGTCAGTGGCCGGCTTTTGGTAGGGTGGGTTGCAGCACGAGTCAAGCTGCTGCAACCCAGGGCTATGCGGTGCTACCGCTGCCTTGACGTTGGGCACGTCAGGGCACGGTGCGCCGCCGCAACTGACCGCAGCGAGCAGTGCTATCGCTGCGGTAAGCCCGGCCACAAGGCGGCAGCGTGCTCCGCGACGCCAAACTGCAGCCTCTGCACGGATGCAGGGAGGCCCGCGGGGCACGTCGTCGGCAGAAAGGCATGCCCGCCCGCCCCAAAAAAGGGCAACAAGAAGGGGACAACCAAGGCTGTCGGGGGCCCTTTACACCCTCCTCAGCCTGGTTGCTCTTCGGCCGACTCCCGGCCTAAGAATGGTGCCGAGGGAATGGATTGTGCGTAATGGCACAATTCCATTTCCTCCAGGGCAATATCAACCACTCTGCCAGGGCTCAGGATCTCTTACTCCAGAGCATGGCAGAGTGGTCGATCCATGTGGCTGTGGTCGCCGAGCCGTATTACGTCCCCCCCCGAGATGATTGGGTGGGTGACCTGGACGGCTCGGTGGCCATCATCGGCGGGGCTCTTGTCGACCCGTCCCGAGGTCACGGCTGGGTGGCCGCCCTCGCGGACGGCGTTGGCATTGTTGGGGCGTATTTCTCGCCCAACAAGAGCCTCGCCGACTTCGAGAGCTTCCTTGTCGAGTTGGGTGCCGTCGTGAACGGGTACCACCCTCGCCCGGTGCTGCTGCTCGGGGATCTCAACGCCAAGTCTGCGGCGTGGGGATCCCCGGTCACCGATGTCAAGGGCGAGGCGTTGGAGGAGTGGGCGGTCACGACCGGCTTGACCGTCCTGAATCGGGGCTCGGTCTACACGTGCGTGCGACAGCGGGGTGGTTCTATAGTGGACGTTTCGTTCGCTAGCCCCGCTGTCGCAAGCCGTGTCCGCGATTGGCGTGTCGCCGTGGAGGTGGAGACGTTGTCGGATCACAGATATATCCGTTTCAACGTCTCCCCCCAAACCGCGGGCGGCCGCAATCCAACGGCCCCGCGAACGGACGGTCCGCGTTGGGCGCGAAAGCGCCTCGACAGGGAGCTACTCGAGGAGGCTGCTATTGTGCAGGCCTGGATCCGGGAGTCGGCAACGACCGGACCCGTCGACGTCGAAGAGGAGGCGCAGTGGTTCCACGGGGCGATGACGCAAATTTGCGATGCGTCAATGCCCCGGGTTCGCACACAACCCAGAAGGCGCCAGGTGTACTGGTGGTCCGCCGAGATCGCGCAGTTGCGCGACTCGTGCGTGGAGGTCAGGCGCCAGTACACCCGATACCGGAGAAGACGTCGTCGGGTCCCTGACGAAGAAGCCGCGCGGTATGAGGTGTACCGCGCGGCTAAGAAGGCTCTGTGGCTGGCCATCGGCGAGGCGAAGACGCGAGCCAGGGAGGAGATGTTGGAGACTCTAAACGGGGATCCGTGGGGGCGTCCTTATCGCTCGGTCCGAGGCAAACTCGGACCATGGGCGCCCCCGCTTACGGAGAGTCTCCAACCCGAGCTGCTGGAGGACGTGGTAGCAGCCCTCTTCCCGGCACGAGCGGAGCACGCTCCGCCGCCGATGGCTCTGCCCACAGCCGCAGAGCCCGAAGAGGACGCCAGCGTCCCAGAGGTGACACAACCAGAGTTGAGGGCGGCCGTGACACGGCTCCGGGCAAAGAACACTGCCCCGGGGCCCGACGGGATTCACGGCTGCGCGTTAGCACTCGCTCTGAAGGAGCTGGAGCCCCGACTGAGAGGACTCTACTCGGCGTGCCTTGAGCAGGGCCAGTTTCCCGCTCAGTGGAAATCTGGTCGTCTGGTCCTGCTCAGGAAAGCGGGGCGCCCTGCGGACTCACCGTCCGCGTACCGGCCCATAGTGCTGCTCGACGAGGTGGGAAAGCTGTTTGAGCGGATAGTCGCAGCCCGCCTCGTCGGCCACTTGTGCGGAGAGGGGCCGGACCTGGCCGAATGCCAGTACGGCTTTCGGCAAGGGCGCTCCACTATCACGGCGATATCGCGAGTGAGAGTCCTGGCGGAGGAAGCAGTGTCGCGGGGCGGTGTGTTGTTGGCGGTGTCCTTGGACATCTCCAACGCCTTCAACACCCTGCCCTGGAGTTGTATTCGGGAGGCACTACGATATCATCGAGTGCCTTCCTACCTCCGCCGCGTCGTCGGGGCTTATTTGGCGGAAAGGTGTGTCACCTATCTGGGACGCGATGGCAGATGCCAGCGCCCTATGTCGTGCGGTGTTCCACAGGGTTCGGTCTTGGGCCCGCTCCTGTGGAACATCGGGTACGACTGGGCGCTGAGGGGCGAGCTTCGGCCGGGAGTGCAGCTGGTGTGTTACGCTGACGACACACTGGTCACTGCCCGGGGGAGCTCGCACAGGGAGGCAGCGTTGCTGGCGACGGCTGCGGTCTCACAGGTGGTGAGCCGCATACGGCGCCTCGGCCTGGAGGTGGCCCTCAACAAGTCGGAGGCCATTGTTTTTCATGGCCCCCGGCGAGCGCCGCCGCCGGGATCGCACATTGTGGTCGGGGGGGCCCGTATCGCTGTCGAGTCCACCATGAAGTATCTGGGATTGGTGCTCGACAGCCGGTGGGATTTCGGCCCCCACTTCCGGCGGCTGGCACCCAAGTTGTTGGGCGCGGCAGGGGCGCTGTCAACGCTGCTTCCCAATCTGGGGGACCCGAGCACCGCCTGTAGGCGGTTGTACGTGGGGATCGTGCGATCGATGGCCCTATATGGGGCCCCGATCTGGGCGGCTGACCTGACGGCCAGCACCATCACTGTTCTGCGGAGGCCGCAGAGGGTGATGGCCGTCAGAGTCATCAGGGGATATCGCACGATCTCCTACGAGGCGGCTTGCGCACTGGCCGGATCTCCGCCGTGGGACCTGGAGGCGAAAGTGCTCGCGTCACTACATAAGTGGCGCGAGGGCGCGCGGGCGCGCGGCGAGCGACTGACGCAACGACATTTGGAGCTGCGTCGGTCGCAGCTGCGCGAGGTCCTGGTGGCGGAATGGCGGGACAGGCTTTCGAGCCCTACCGCCGGCCTCATCACCATCGAGGCCATCCGGCCAGTGCTCGACCTCTGGCTCGGGAGAAGGCACGGCTCCCTGTCGTTCCGTGCGACGCAGGTCCTCTCGGGGCATGGCTGCTTCGGGAGGTTCTTGTGTCGCATAGGCAGGGAGCCGGACGCTCGATGCCACCACTGCGTCGACTGTCGGGAGGACACGGTGCGGCATACGCTTGCAGAGTGTGCAGCTTGGGAGGAGCCGCGCCGTGCCCTCATCTCTGTTGTAGGCGGTGACCTCTCGCTGCCGGCCGTAGTCCATGCTATGGTCGGCGGTGAGGAGTCCTGGGACGCGGTGGTCTCCTTCTGCGAGACAGTTATCGCGCAGAAGGAGGCTGCGGAAAGGGAGAGGGAGATCACAACCGCTCTCCCTGCCCGCAGCAGGCGCATCGGGCGTCGGAGGAGGGCATACGCTGCCCTCTTCCGGCCCCCCTAACTGGGTCCAGGGGCGGCGGACTTGGGGATGTCCGTCGCCCCCCACTCATCCGGACCCGAGGTGGCGGCGCGTGGTGTTCCCGTGCGCCCCTCTTTGACGTAGCGAGGGGAGTTAAACACCTCACTCCCCTCGCCGACGCGAGGTGGCCCGCAGAGGCGGGCCGGCACCAGCCGGGGATTGCGGATGTCGCATACGTTCCCGCGATCCCCGGCGCAGGTGGAAGATGGAACACCGGGGTGGTTTTAGTCAGTAAGAGTCTGACAGACCCCTCCACCCGCCCCAGGGTGGAGGATTTCCATGAGGATTTCCCCCCGAGATCAAAAAAAAAAAAAAAAGGTTAGGTTGGGGTGCGTGCAGAAAACCTCCTCGTGTGCCTGACGGCTGCTGGTTCCTTACGAATGCGTTCGGGGGAAAGAGCAGTTGTCGGGCCGGTGCACCCTGGGCACGGCCAATAGTCTCTCCATGTCGGAGGGGCTATTGTCTGTGGCGGATTTCTGCGGGGGAGGGGGAGCGTATTGCTCCACGACGGTTCCTCCACGTGTCCCTCTGATTATCAGAGGGCACTGTGGAGGAACGTCTGAGTTGGGGTCGCTCCTGTCCGATCGACAGTCGTCGATTGGCGAAGGATGCGACCAATGCCGCTGCGGTGCAGGCGCACCAAAGCGGCAGTTGCTCTCTCTTCACGGAGCAATCCTGAAGAGAGAGTTCCCGGCGGGTCCGCTGAGTCGGGTTGTCCGGACAGCGGACGGAGGCATGTCTAATGCCGCCGTCGGGGGCTCGGCTTAACCGCCTGGCCCAGAGGAAGGATACCTCTAAGATAAAAAACCCCCAATCCTAAGCTCTGAAGCGCGGTGAGAGGATGCATGGCTGGAGGGAGTCCAGTCGTTAGCGCTTCCCCTGCAGAGCACCTGCCGCACTCTGCAGTATGTAGGCTTACCGGGCATCTAGGCTCTGCCCGGTGGACATTCACGACCTATATTATCTCGTGGGAACAGAAATGGACTACACAAATAATAAAAATAAAAAAGATGTCGGGCCAGTAATGGCGGTGATGGACGAGTCGTCTGCCGGAAGCGGCAGCGACTTGCAAGGAGGCTCACGCGCTCCCTCAAAATTCTGGGGGAAGCGGTCGCGCGGGGAGGGTGTTAATCCCTCCTCGAGCGAGGAGGAACTGTCGGCCGCAAAAGTGCCGACATCCCGGAGAGGTGGTCGCGCAGTGATGCCACAGCGCGACCAAAAGGGTCGATTCTTGCGGCCCGCTACGCCGATGCCGGCGGCGGCCGTCCGCATGGAGCCTGAAGAGCTGGAGAGTGACGAGCTGCTGAGCGAAGATTCCGCTGCGTCCCCGCTATTGCTAGAGAGCAATAAAGCGGAAGCTAACGCTGCAAAGCGGGCGCAGCGGAAGGCGGTCGCTGCCGATGAGGTCGGCGAGCTAGCTCGGCAGGCTCGAGAGCGGCGGGCCGCTCAAGTGGCCTCTGGAGAGGGCTTAACGGCGGCGGCGCTCAGTCGCCAAGTTTTGGACGGCGTGGACGTGATCCTTAAGGTTGCCACTAAATCTGGCAGCTTGAAGGGCACGTTCACCCGTGCCCTGAAGGAGGCGGCTGAGGGCATCAAGGAGGCGGTTGGGGTCCTCCTTGATCGAACTAGCTCTGAGGAGACGGCGAAATTGTGGGAGGAGAACGGCCGTCTCCGAGCAGAGATGGAGGACCTCAAGAGGGAGGTCGCCGCACAGAGGGGGTCTGCCCCTCAACAGAAGCGTGCGGCTCCCGCAGCTGCCGGCTCTCGGGCAGTTGTGGCCCCACCGTCGGCCCCTGCCCCTGCACAAGCACCCGATGCGGACATCGAAAAGATTGTCCGCATCTGCATGCAACAGTGTGGGGGCATGATGAATGCCCGCCTGGAGGCCTTGGAGACAAGGCTCCTCCCGGCCCAGAACCTCCGGCCACCGCTAGCGGCGGACAGGCGGAGGATGGAGGAGGCCACAAGGCCCGGGCCCCCAGCCGTGGCGGCCAGAGCTGGTAGGGGGGGCAAAAAGCCCGCGGAGGGGCCTAAGAAGCCCGCGGAGGGTGCGTCAGCACCCCCTCCCAGCTCGACTGCGACCCCGGCGACCGCATCCCAGCCCACGGAGGCTTGGACGACGGTCGTCAAACGGGGTCGCAAGAAGAAGGCGGCGCCGCCGGCTCAGCCCAAGCCCGCGCCTAAAAGGAAGAGGAGGTCCCGGAAGGGTAAGGCCCCACGCTCGGCTGCTGTGGTTATCACACTGCAGCCCGCAGCTATCGAGAGGGGCCTCACCTACAAGCAGGTCCTCGAACAGGCGAAGGCTAAGGTCGCATTTCCCGACCTCGGCACACCGACCGGCTTCAGGATGAAGTCGGCGGTTACGGGGGCGCGTCTGTTCGAGGTGTCGGGACCCTCGGGCAGCGAGAAGGCGGACATCCTGGCCGCCAAACTGAGGGAGGTCCTCAAGGATGAGGACGTCCGAGTGTCCAGGCCCGTAAAGACCGCCGATTTGCGCGTCGATGGCCTGGACGACTCGACGACCCCGGAGGAGGTCGTGGCGGCCGTCGCTCGAAGCGGTGGATGTCCGCCGGGCGACGTGCGGGCGGGCGAGATCCGCGCCGACGCTGCCGGGCTCGGCGCCATTACGGTGAAGTGCCCGGTAGCGGCGGCAAATAAGATAGCCGTCAGCGGACGGCTATTGGTGGGATGGGTTGCGGCACGAGTGAAGCTGCTGCAACCCAGGGCTATGCGGTGCTACCGCTGCCTCGACGTTGGGCACGTCAGGGCACGGTGCGCCGCCGCAACTGACCGCAGCGAGCAGTGCTATCGCTGCGGTAAGCCCGGCCACAAGGCGGCAGCGTGCTCCGCGACGCCAAACTGCAGCCTCTGTACGGATGCAGGGAGGCCCGCGGGGCACGTTGTCGGCAGAAAGGCCTGCCCGCCCGCCCCAAAAAAGGGCAACAAGAAGGGGACAACCAAGGCTGTCGGGGGCCCTTTACACCCCCCTCAGCCTGGTTGCTCTTCGGCCGACTCCCGGCCTAAGAATGGTGCCGAGGGAATGGATTGTGCGTAATGGCACAATTCCATTTCCTCCAGGGCAATATCAACCACTCTGCCAGGGCTCAGGATCTCTTACTCCAGAGCATGGCAGAGTGGTCGATCCATGTGGCTGTGGTCGCCGAGCCGTATTACGTCCCCCCCCGAGATGATTGGGTGGGTGACCTGGACGGCTCCGTGGCCATCATCGGCGGGGCTCTTGTCGACCCGTCCCGAGGTCACGGCTGGGTGGCCGCCCTCGCGGACGGCGTTGGCATTGTTGGGGCGTATTTCTCGCCCAACAAGAGCCTCGCCGACTTCGAGAGCTTCCTTGTCGAGTTGGGTGCCGTCGTGAACCGGTACCACCCTCGCCCGGTGCTGCTGCTCGGGGATCTCAACGCCAAATCTGCGGCGTGGGGATCCCCGGTCACCGATGTCAAGGGCGAGGCGTTGGAGGAGTGGGCGGTCACGACCGGCTTGACCGTCCTGAATCGGGGCTCGGTCTACACGTGCGTGCGACAGCGGGGTGGTTCTATAGTGGACGTTTCGTTCGCTAGCCCCGCTGTCGCAAGCCGTGTCCGCGATTGGCGTGTCGCCGTGGAGGTGGAGACGTTGTCGGATCACAGATATATCCGTTTCAACGTCTCCCCCCAGACCGCGGGCGGCCGCAATCCAACGGCCCCACGAACGGACGGTCCGCGTTGGGCGCGAAAGCGCCTCGACAGGGAGCTACTCGAGGAGGCTGCTATTGTGCAGGCCTGGATCCGGGAGTCGGCAACGACCGGACCCGTCGACGTCGAAGAGGAGGCGCAGTGGTTCCACGGGGCGATGACGCAAATTTGCGACGCGTCAATGCCCCGGGTTCGCACACAACCCAGAAGGCGCCAGGTGTACTGGTGGTCCGCCGAGATCGCGCAGTTGCGCGACTCGTGCGTGGAGGTCAGGCGCCAGTACACCCGATACCGGAGAAGACGTCGTCGGGTCCCTGACGAAGAAGCCGCGCGGTATGAGGTGTATCGCGCGGCTAAGAAGGCTCTGTGGCTGGCCATCGGCGAGGCGAAGACGCGAGCCAGGGAGGAGATGTTGGAGACTCTAAACGGGGATCCGTGGGGGCGTCCTTATCGCTCGGTCCGAGGTAAACTCGGACCATGGGCGCCCCCGCTTACGGAGAGTCTCCAACCCGAGCTGCTGGAGGACGTGGTAGCAGCCCTCTTCCCGGCACGAGCGGAGCACGCTCCGCCGCCGATGGCTCTGCCCACAGCCGCAGAGCCCGAAGAGGACGCCAGCGTCCCAGAGGTGACACAACCAGAGTTGAGGGCGGCCGTGACACGGCTCCGGGCAAAGAACACTGCCCCGGGGCCCGACGGGATTCACGGCTGCGCGTTAGCACTCGCTCTGAAGGAGCTGGAGCCCCGACTGAGAGGACTCTACTCGGCGTGCCTTGAGCAGGGCCAGTTTCCCGCTCAGTGGAAATCTGGTCGTCTGGTCCTGCTCAGGAAAGCGGGGCGCCCTGCGGACTCGCCGTCCGCGTACCGGCCCATAGTGCTGCTCGACGAGGTGGGAAAACTGTTTGAGCGAATAGTCTCAGCCCGCCTCGTCAGCCACTTGTGCGGAGAGGGGCCGGACCTGGCCGAATGCCAGTACGGCTTTCGGCAAGGGCGCTCCACTGTGACGGCGATATCCCGAGTGAGAGTCCTGGCGGAGGAAGCGGTGTCGCGGGGCGGTGTGTTGTTGGCGGTGTCCTTGGACATCTCCAACGCCTTCAACACCCTGCCCTGGAGTTGTATTCGGGAGGCACTACGATATCATCGAGTGCCTTCCTACCTCCGCCGCGTCGTCGGGGCTTATTTGGCGGAAAGGTGTGTCACCTATCTGGGACGCGATGGCAGATGCCGGCGCCCTATGTCGTGCGGTGTTCCACAGGGTTCGGTCTTGGGCCCGCTCCTGTGGAACATCGGGTACGACTGGGCGCTGAGGGGCGAGCTCCGGCCGGGAGTGCAGCTGGTGTGTTACGCTGACGACACACTGGTCACTGCCCGGGGGAGCTCGCACAGGGAGGCAGCGTTGCTGGCGACGGCTGCGGTCTCACAGGTGGTGAGCCGCATACGGCGCCTCGGCCTGGAGGTGGCCCTCAACAAGTCGGAGGCCATTGTTTTTCATGGCCCCCGGCGAGCGCCGCCGCCGGGATCGCACATCGTGGTCGGGGGGGCCCGTATCGCTGTCGAGTCCACCATGAAGTACCTGGGATTGGTGCTCGACAGCCGGTGGGATTTCGGCCCCCACTTCCGGCGGCTGGCGCCCAAGTTGTTGGGCGCGGCGGGGGCGCTGTCAACGTTGCTTCCCAATCTGGGGGACCCGAGCACCGCCTGTAGGCGGTTGTACGTGGGGATCGTGCGATCGATGGCCCTATATGGGGCCCCGATCTGGGCGGCTGACCTGACGGCCAGCACCATCACTGTTCTGCGGAAGCCGCAGAGGGTGATGGCCGTCAGAGTCATCAGGGGATATCGCACGATCTCCTACGAGGCGGCTTGCGCACTGGCCGGATCTCCGCCGTGGGACCTGGAGGCGAAAGTGCTCGCGTCACTACATAAGTGGCGCGAGGGCGCGCGGGCGCGCGGCGAAAGACTGACGCAGCAACACTTGGAGCTGCGTCGGTCGCAGCTGCGCGAGGTCCTGGTGGCGGAATGGCGGGACAGGCTTTCGAGCCCTACCGCCGGCCTCATCACCATCGAGGCCATCCGGCCAGTGCTCGACCTCTGGCTCGGGAGAAGGCACGGCTCCCTGTCGTTCCGTGCGACGCAGGTCCTCTCGGGGCATGGCTGCTTCGGGAGGTTCTTGTGTCGCATAGGCAGGGAGCCGGACGCTCGATGCCACCACTGCGTCGACTGTCGGGAGGACACGGTGCGGCATACGCTTGCAGAGTGTGCAGCTTGGGAGGAGCCGCGCCGTGCCCTCATCTCTGTTGTAGGCGGTGACCTCTCGCTGCCGGCCGTAGTCCATGCTATGGTCGGCGGTGAGGAGTCCTGGGACGCGGTGGTCTCCTTCTGCGAGACAGTTATCGCGCAGAAGGAGGCTGCGGAAAGGGAGAGGGAGATCACAACCGCTCTCCCTGCCCGCAGCAGGCGCATCGGGCGTCGGAGGAGGGCATACGCTGCCCTCTTCCGGCCCCCCTAACTGGGTCCAGGGGCGGCGGACTTGGGGATGTCCGTCGCCCCCCACTCATCCGGACCCGAGGTGGCGGCGCGTGGTGTTCCCGTGCGCCCCTCTTTGACGTAGCGAGGGGAGTTAAACACCTCACTCCCCTCGCCGACGCGAGGTGGCCCGCAGATGCGGGCCGGCACCAGCCGGGGATTGCGGATGTCGCATACGTTCCCGCGATCCCCGGCGCAGGTGGAAGATGGAACACCGGGGTGGTTTTAGTCAGTAAGAGTCTGACAGACCCCTCCACCCGCCCCAGGGTGGAGGATTTCCATGAGGATTTCCCCCCGAGATCAAAAAAAAAAAAAAAAAAAAAAAAAAAAAAAAAAAAAAAAGGTTAGGTTGGACGGCGTTGGCATTGTTGGGGCGTATTTCTCGCCCAACAAGAGCCTCGCCGACTTCGAGAGCTTCCTTGTCGAGTTGGGTGCCGTCGTGAACCGGTACCACCCTCGCCCGGTGCTGCTGCTCGGGGATCTCAACGCCAAGTCTGCGGCGTGGGGATCCCCGGTCACCGATGTCAAGGGCGAGGCGTTGGAGGAGTGGTCGGTCACGACCGGCTTGACCGTCCTGAATCGGGGCTCGGTCTACACGTGCGTGCGACAGCGGGGTGGTTCTATAGTGGACGTTTCGTTCGCTAGCCCCGCTGTCGCAAGCCGTGTCCGCGATTGGCGTGTCGCCGTGGAGGTGGAGACGTTGTCGGATCATCGATATATCCGTTTCAACGTCTCCCCCCAGACCGCGGGCGGCCGCAATCCAACGGCCCCGCGAACGGACGGTCCGCGTTGGGCGCGCAAGCGCCTCGACAGGGAGCTACTCGAGGAGGCCGCTATTGTGCAGGCCTGGATCCGGGAGTCGGCAACGACCGGACCCGTCGACGTCGAAGAGGAGGCGCAGTGGTTTCACGGGGCGATGACGCAAATTTGCGACGCGTCAATGCCCCGGGTCCACACACAACCCAGAAGGCGCCAGGTGTACTGGTGGTCCGCCGAGATCGCGCAGTTGCGCGACTCGTGCGTGGAGGTCAGGCGCCAGTACACCCGATACCGGAGAAGACGTCGTCGGGTCCCTGACGAAGAAGCCGCGCGGTATGAGGTGTATCGCGCGGCTAAGAAGGCTCTGTGGCTGGCCATCGGCGAGGCGAAGACGCGAGCCAGGGAGAAGATGTTGGAGACTCTAAACGGGGATCCGTGGGGGCGTCCTTATCGCTCGGTCCGAGGTAAACTCGGACCATGGGGGCCCCCGCTTACGGAGAGTCTCCAACCTGAGCTGCTGGAGGACGTGGTAGCAGCCCTCTTCCCGGCACGAGCGGAGCACGCTCCGCCGCCGATGGCTCTGCCCTCAGCCGCAGAGCCCGAAGAGGACGCCAGCGTCCCAGAGGTGACACAACCAGAGTTGAGGGCGGCCGTGACACGGCTCCGGGCGAAGAACACTGCCCCGGGGCCCGACGGAATTCACGGCTGCGCGTTGGCCCTAGCTCTGAAGGAGCTAGAGCCCCGACTGAGAGGACTCTACTCGGCGTGCCTTGAGCAGGGCCAGTTTCCCGCTCAGTGGAAATCTGGTCGTCTGGTCCTGCTCAGGAAAGCGGGGCGCCCTGCGGACTCACCGTCCGCGTACCGGCCCATAGTGCTGCTCGACGAGGTGGGAAAGCTGTTTGAGCGGATAATCTCAGCCCGCCTCGTCAGCCACTTGTGCGGAGAGGGGCCGGACCTGGCCGAATGCCAGTACGGCTTTCGGCAAGGGCGCTCCACTGTGACGGCGATATCCCGAGTGAGAGTCCTGGCGGAGGAAGCGGTGTCGCGGGGCGGTGTGTTGTTGGCGGTGTCCTTGGACATCTCCAACGCCTTCAACACCCTGCCCTGGAGTTGTATTCGGGAGGCACTACGATATCATCGAGTGCCTTCCTACCTCCGCCGCGTCGTCGGGGCTTATTTGGCGGAAAGGTGTGTCACCTATCTGGGACGCGATGGCAGATGCCAGCGCCCTATGTCGTGCGGTGTTCCACAGGGTTCGGTCTTGGGCCCGCTCCTGTGGAACATCGGGTACGACTGGGCGCTGAGGGGCGAGCTCCGGCCGGGAGTGCAGCTGGTGTGTTACGCTGACGACACACTGGTCACTGCCCGGGGGAGCTCGCACAGGGAGGCAGCGTTGCTGGCGACGGCTGCGGTCTCACAGGTGGTGAGCCGCATACGGCGCCTCGGCCTGGAGGTGGCCCTCAACAAGTCGGAGGCCATTGTTTTTCATGGCCCCCGGCGAGCGCCGCCGCCGGGATCGCACATTGTGGTCGGGGGGGCCCGTATCGCTGTCGAGTCCACCATGAAGTACCTGGGATTGGTGCTCGACAGCCGGTGGGATTTCGGCCCCCACTTCCGGCGGCTGGCGCCCAAGTTGTTGGGCGCGGCGGGGGCGCTGTCAACGCTGCTTCCCAATCTGGGGGACCCGAGCACCGCCTGTAGGCGGTTGTACGTGGGGATCGTGCGATCGATGGCCCTTTATGGGGCCCCGATCTGGGCGGCTGACCTGACGGCCAGCACCATCACTGTTCTGCGGAAGCCGCAGAGGGTGATGGCCGTCAGAGTCATCAGGGGATATCGCACGATCTCCTACGAGGCGGCTTGCGCACTGGCCGGATCTCCGCCGTGGGACCTGGAGGCGAAAGTGCTCGCGTCACTGCACCGGTGGCGCGAGGACGCGCGGGCGCGCGGCGAGCGACTGACGCAACGACATTTGGAGCTGCGTCGGTCGCAACTGCGCGAGGTCCTGGTGGCGGAATGGCGGGACAGGCTTTCGAGCCCTTCCGCCGGCCTCATCACCATCGAGGCCATCCGGCCAGTGCTCGACCTGTGGCTCGGGAGAAGGCACGGCTCTCTGACGTTTCGTGCGACGCAGGTCCTCTCGGGGCATGGCTGCTTCGGGAGGTTCCTGTGTCGCATAGGCAGGGAGCCGGACGCTCGATGCCACCACTGCGTCGACTGTCGGGAGGACACGGTGCGGCATACGCTTGCAGAGTGTGCAGCTTGGGAGGAGCCGCGCCGTGCCCTCATCTCTGTTGTAGGCGGTGACCTCTCGCTGTCGGCCGTGGTCCATGCTATGGTCGGCGGTGAGGAGTCCTGGGACGCGGTGGTCTCCTTCTGCGAGACAGTTATCGCGCAGAAGGAGGCTGCGGAAAGGGAGAGGGAGATCACAACCGCTCTCCCTGCCCGCAGCAGGCGCATCGGGCGTCGGAGGAGGGCTTACGCTGCCCTCTTCCGGCCCCCCTAACTGGGTCCAGGGGCGGCGGACTTGGGGATGTCCGTCGCCCCCCACTCATCCGGACCCGAGGTGGCGGCGCGTGGTGTTCCCGTGCGCCCCTCTTTGACGTAGCGAGGGGAGTCAAACACCTCACTCCCCTCGCCGACGCGAGGTGGCCCGCAGAGGCGGGCCGGCACCAGCCGGGGATTGCGGATGTCGCATACGTTCCCGTGATCCCCGGCGTAGGTGGGAGATGGAACACCGGGGTGGTTTTAGTCAGTAAGAGTCTGACAGACCCCTCCACCCGCCCCAGGGTGGAGGATTTCCATGAGGATTTCCCCCCGAGATCAAAAAAAAAAAAAAATTAGGTTAGGTTAGGTTAGGTTAGGTTAGGTTAGGTTAGGTTAGGTTAGGTTAGGTTAGGTTAGGTTAGGTTAGGTTAGGTTAGGTTAGGTTAGGTTAGGTTAGGTTAGGTTAGGTTAGGTTAGGTTAGGTTAGGTTAGGTTAGGTTAGGTTAGGTTAGGTTAGGTTAGGTTAGGTTAGGTTAGGTTAGGTTAGGTTAGGTTAGGTTAGGTTAGGTTAGGTTAGGTTAGGTTAGGTTAGGTTAGGTTAGGTTAGGTTAGGTTAGGTTAGGTTAGGTTAGGTTAGGTTAGGTTAGGTTAGGTTAGGTTAGGTTAGGTTAGGTTAGGTTAGGTTAGGTTAGGTTAGGTTAGGTTAGGTTAGGTTAGGTTAGGTTAGGTTAGGTTAGGTTAGGTTAGGTTAGGTTAGGTTAGGTTAGGTTAGGTTAGGTTAGGTTAGGTTAGGTTAGGTTAGGTTAGGTTAGGTTAGGTTAGGTTAGGTTAGGTTAGGTTAGGTTAGGTTAGGTTAGGTTAGGTTAGGTTAGGTTAGGTTAGGTTAGGTTAGGTTAGGTTAGGTTAGGTTAGGTTAGGTTAGGTTAGGTTAGGTTAGGTTAGGTTAGGTTAGGTTAGGTTAGGTTAGGTTAGGTTAGGTTAGGTTAGGTTAGGTTAGGTTAGGTTAGGTTAGGTTAGGTTAGGTTAGGTTAGGTTAGGTTAGGTTAGGTTAGGTTAGGTTAGGTTAGGTTAGGTTAGGTTAGGTTAGGTTAGGTTAGGTTAGGTTAGGTTAGGTTAGGTTAGGTTAGGTTAGGTTAGGTTAGGTTAGGTTAGGTTAGGTTAGGTTAGGTTAGGTTAGGTTAGGTTAGGTTAGGTTAGGTTAGGTTAGGTTAGGTTAGGTTAGGTTAGGTTAGGTTAGGTTAGGTTAGGTTAGGTTAGGTTAGGTTAGGTTAGGTTAGGTTAGGTTAGGTTAGGTTAGGTTAGGTTAGGTTAGGTTAGGTTAGGTTAGGTTAGGTTAGGTTAGGTTAGGTTAGGTTAGGTTAGGTTAGGTTAGGTTAGGTTAGGTTAGGTTAGGTTAGGTTAGGTTAGGTTAGGTTAGGTTAGGTTAGGTTAGGTTAGGTTAGGTTAGGTTAGGTTAGGTTAGGTTAGGTTAGGTTAGGTTAGGTTAGGTTAGGTTAGGTTAGGTTAGGTTAGGTTAGGTTAGGTTAGGTTAGGTTAGGTTAGGTTAGGTTAGGTTAGGTTAGGTTAGGTTAGGTTAGGTTAGGTTAGGTTAGGTTAGGTTAGGTTAGGTTAGGTTAGGTTAGGTTAGGTTAGGTTAGGTTAGGTTAGGTTAGGTTAGGTTAGGTTAGGTTAGGTTAGGTTAGGTTAGGTTAGGTTAGGTTAGGTTAGGTTAGGTTAGGTTAGGTTAGGTTAGGTTAGGTTAGGTTAGGTTAGGTTAGGTTAGGTTAGGTTAGGTTAGGTTAGGTTAGGTTAGGTTAGGTTAGGTTAGGTTAGGTTAGGTTAGGTTAGGTTAGGTTAGGTTAGGTTAGGTTAGGTTAGGTTAGGTTAGGTTAGGTTAGGTTAGGTTAGGTTAGGTTAGGTTAGGTTAGGTTAGGTTAGGTTAGGTTAGGTTAGGTTAGGTTAGGTTAGGTTAGGTTAGGTTAGGTTAGGTTAGGTTAGATTAGGTTAGGTTAGGTTAGGTTAGGTTAGGTTAGGTTAGGTTAGGTTAGGTTAGGTTAGGTTAGGTTAGGTTAGGTTAGGTTAGGTTAGGTTAGGTTAGGTTAGGTTAGGTTAGGTTAGGTTAGGTTAGGTTAGGTTAGGTTAGGTTAGGTTAGGTTAGGTTAGGTTAGGTTAGGTTAGGTTAGGTTAGGTTAGGTTAGGTTAGGTTAGGTTAGGTTAGGTTAGGTTAGGTTAGGTTAGGTTAGGTTAGGTTAGGTTAGGTTAGGTTAGGTTAGGTTAGGTTAGGTTAGGTTAGGTTAGGTTAGGTTAGGTTAGGTTAGGTTAGGTTAGGTTAGGTTAGGTTAGGTTAGGTTAGGTTAGGTTAGGTTAGGTTAGGTTAGGTTAGGTTAGGTTAGGTTAGGTTAGGTTAGGTTAGGTTAGGTTAGGTTAGGTTAGGTTA